>JAHWXV011048489.1:0-11371 GCA_024586415.1 Phrixothrix hirtus | reverse complement strand
TTGAGGTTCTCAACATTTTTATATTAACTATATACCTTACTAGTCATTTTACTTATGCAGGCAGTCCTCAAAATTTCGTTGAATTTTTACTGTTATGTTCTGTTAAAAGATTGTTATAAACTATACGTTTGCTAGATGTTCATTGTTGCTTTCCGGAACGAAAATAAACTGATCTTATCCTTTTAATTTGATTTTTCTTTTCATTTACGTGCTGTTGTACCTTAATTAATTTTTCTTTCAGATTATTTATAAATATTTTTACTAATGCTTTTCTATATAACCGTAAGTGTGTGAAACAAAATATTTACGAATAACTTTAGGTCCAACTTTTATCGCCGTATTAATCTACGACGTTTTCACTCTTGTACGTCTGGATTGGCACTAGCGTTTTTCAATTACAAGTGTGTGGTGCCCAATTTCTTTCCTTTCTTTAGGTATTTCAGGTCGTTTGCTGTGAGAGTTCGTACTAGTTTTGGGACCACCCGGCGCCCGTCAGCACCGAGTCCAGGCCCTCATCCAGAGACACTGGGAACGATACCTCCACCTGACGACCATGATATTTTGTTCGCTAGTTATTTCGACCGTCTTATTTTTATAAGTAGCTACACCCCACTCCCTAGCCTCCGCGGCACTAGAGCGGGCCGGACATTTCGCTTTTATTCTTGCTGCGAAGCGTGAACCTTCTAGTAAAGATTGCACGCGCTGGTTTGGCCAACTTTAACGTGGCACTACCTATAATAGTTAATAAATATTGTACTTAATAATAAAATGCTTATTTATCGCACTTCTACGTTGTAATTGCCAAATCAAATTGTTTTGAGTTAGCAGGCTTGATATTAAAAAATACCTAAAGCACATCTATTTAAATACTAAAAAGTCACTTTCTAAAAGCAATGTTTATAAAATAATTGAATATATCCACTTAGCCTTCTACAATGTAGCTTTTGTAATTCTTTATTTTTTTAAAAATCACGAAACAAACCCATTTGTAATTTTTTGTATTACTGACAAATTTTAACGTAGGTTGTAGGTTGGTAAATATAAAAAATTTGAAAACAGCTTGTTTCGAGATTGATAAAAGTAAAATACAATTTAGAAACAATTGCGATGCTAATTTTAATAACGTATTTATTATTGGACAACTTTTTGTCTGTTTAAACTGGAACGAGTAAAATGCCAGTAATTGATATCTATTGGAATAAGTAAGCGTTCCGGAAAACTAATGCAGCAGATGTAGTAATCTAATATTGAAACATTTTATTTATTCTAGGACTCATAGTTGAAATTGTCCAGGGACATTTGTGACTTGTAAACATATAATTGCAAATAAAGAAAAGAAAGACAACCAAGACACTTAAAATAATTAAATCTAAGAATAGTAACTATTCAATGCAATCATAATTTAGTTGAATCATCAGAATTGTTATGTATGCTTGATCTTAGAGTTCCTTCGAGAACAATTAGAAACAATCACACAATCACAGCCTATAATTCACCTATAACCCGTTTATCCACAGAACTAAATGAATTGTTGTATCTAATATCTCCTTAATGCAATTAAAATTTTCCGTAAATCGAGTAACTGGAAGTACTTTCACCGTTAACTCTGAATAAAATAACTATGAAACTAAAAGCTCTAGCTAAATAAAAATTTATATTTGAGGTTATAATCGCCTTTATATACAAATTTAAAAATTTGGTTAAAATCGAATAACCGAAAGTACCACTTTATTTCTGTCATTTTTAGATATTTTCTGAATTCTCTGTTTTCACAATTTTATTGAAAATGGCTCTAACGATTTTTTTTAAACTTAGTATATTTCTTAGCTACCTAATTTAGTTTTATATTAACTAAGTTGTTTCTCTAATAAATTTTTAAAATTTGAGTAACCGAAAGTACTTGAAGTATTAGTTATGAACAATATATCTCAAAAACAAATCATTATATGTAAATGAAAAATCACATTTAAATTTTATTTTCTGTGCATGAGATGTCAAGATTTTAGTTAAAATCGAATTACCGGAAGTGCGACTTATTCTTGAGATTTTTAAGTGTTTTGAGATTTTCTCGAAAACCTCTTTAACAATTTTTTTAAAACTTGTTACTGTTCTTGTTTTTGATATTCTTTCACGTGAACTTAGCAGTTTTGTTGAAAAAATGCGATGAAGCGAGTTATCGGAGAAAACCTTTGGAGATAAGCAGGATTTTGTGTGTCCA
This sequence comes from Phrixothrix hirtus, assembly GCA_024586415.1. NCBI lineage: Eukaryota > Metazoa > Arthropoda > Insecta > Coleoptera > Phengodidae > Phrixothrix > Phrixothrix hirtus. The sequence goes on along the minus strand of JAHWXV011048489.1, from coordinate 9,153 downwards.
ATAACTGGGATGGGTGACCGTTAGAATTGTCGTTCCCAAAATAAACGTAAATAATATTTTAATCAATTGTGAAAATTTGCATATTTGTATATCTATGAACGTAAGAGAAAGTCGTGTGTTGTTTTACACCAGATTTTTCAATTTAATTTAATATATTACAACAAAATGTATATAATTATAAAAAACGCGAATGCCTTTTTTTAGTTTAAGCTAATTTGTTATTTTATAATGTGGAACCCTGTTATTGGGATAAACCTGTTGAGTTCTCTAATGTATTAAATAAATAAATAAACAAAAAAATTAGCTAGGAGATATTTTATTGTTTGTAACGACTTTATAAATTTAACGAATTGGATGTGTATAAAATTCAATTAGGCGTAGGTAACCAAATGGCGTACTTAACGTTTTTATAATTTTTAAGTAATATTTTTCATTAGCAGTTGTGAAGCATATGTTATTTTACAATCAGTTACGTAAAAAACGATATTAGAAAATAGCTAATTTATAAAACTGCATTATCGATCAAAATTACAAAATTCCATTTATGTAAAATTAAATCTGTATTTGTTTATTAATAATTTATTACATTTCTTAGAAGTTCTAGAAGTGCATTAAGATGGTAACTAATATTGGTTTGAGGAAGGAACTTACTGGTGCATCAAATTTCTGTGTGTAAAATTTATTTTAGAACTTAAAGTAACAGCTGTTTCGGGTAAACCCGATGATGCGAGTAAAAAATTTTAAATTTATGAGGTACTTGAATAATAAAGAGTCAAACTTGTTTTATGTTTTTGATAACCAAGGCAATGGTAAATTGGCGAAAAGTGAAAACACATCTGAATATATTAGAATGAAATCTTATTGAACTTAGTAGTTTTGGATTTTATTCACTAACTCTAAACATTCTAAGGTGTCTTAAAATAATGCAGCTGTTAGTAGGGAAGTAACGTGTGACCCAGAAGTCTTGGAATCAGGCTTGGTCATGGAATGAAGGTAACATGCTGTGTCTAGAATCGTACAGCATTAATCTAATAACCAAATTTCGTTGGTACTACAGGTTTAAAACATTAAAATTAGGTTAAATGAATATTGGTTTGCTAAGAATACTGACTCGTGCGTACTGTTGAGGTTATGTATGTTGTATACTGTTGCTCTTAACTTAAATCCATTTGTTATAAATAAAACACTTTGTAATAAATTCAAGAACGAAGATTTATTTTATCATGTTAAGGATAAAATAAAAATTAACAAAAACTGAAAAGTTATAACAAATGTTTAATGTTGATGCCCATTTTCATTAATTGACACATTTATGCGAAATTTCATAATATTATCAAACCCATTTTGTAATATACAATCATTTATTCCTTCACATTTCCTTATTATATTGTTTCTTAGATCGGCTAGATCTCTGATACATAATTTCTTAAGTGTGTAAAAAATATAGAAGTCCAATGGACTTAGATTACAAGAACGCGGTGGAAATCTGCCGATGCTCGTTAACTTGTACAAGAACTCATGTAGTTAATTTAATGTTTCGTGGGCCATGTCCCATGTGTTGGAAGAAGACGCTTTGGAGTTCATTAATAAATTGTCGCAAATAACATCTTTACAAGTAGCAGCATTTACATTACCTTCGAAAGATATTACGCCAATAATTTTTAGCTTTGACATCGCTAACCATATACCAACTTTAGCTGACTGCAAAAGAACTTCTCTAAAAAAATGCGAGTTGTCAAGGCTCCACATTAGCGTTTTATGAGAATTTAAATATCCATCCAAGTGAAACCAAGCCTTGTCTGAAAAAGTTTCAAATTTAACGCATCTTCATTCATATTTTCATTGAATCACTGACACTACGCCGGTCTTTCATTACAACCTGGTGGTAGAAGTTCTTGGTACATTTGCAACTTATATGAATGCGTATGAAGATCTTAAAAAAGAACCTGTAACGTTCTTTTTTTAATCATTGATGTTTTATTGAATTTCAAGAGGTCAAGTTGAATTAATTAATTTACGCCTATGAATTGTTGGGAATTTCGTTGTGAAATCCATAAATTTGGTTGTAAAATAAAAATATGAATGTAAAATTTCAACTAAGTGCTTCCCTGTGTTTTGCTAGTATTTAAATAAAGCCACCGCGAACGCGATACGAATTTTAATGCAAGTATTAGAATGCAGTTGGTAGAAGACCGTCTTCTAAGACTCTGCACTAAATTTCTAATCATGCTGTGTTACATTGTTTATTAGTTTATTTTCTTTTGGTTGTATCATGCCGTGTTATAGGTTATCACGGGTAAGATTGATTCAATTTGTTTATATGTTAATTAATTTCAATCATTAATTATAGCAACAAGTACCGGTGGGACTTAATAAACTTGGTTATTATGAATTTGTGAAAGTTAGAAGAAAGTCCTATTTATCATTATCTGCCGTTTTCTTATTGGAAAACTCAATTAACAAAGCAAATTAGTCTTGGCGATATGAATTTGAATAGTTCCGTCAAGGTGCAGTAAAATTGTTGGCCTTCACAGAAAAGGGTTACATCTGGCAACCCCTTAGGCTGGTGTCGTCGTCGTCGCTCTCCCACACGGAGCCTAGGTTCGTCTGCCTTTGTTAGCCGTCATACATTTCAATCCACATATGCTGATAAAAGTTAGAACTTCAACTTTTTACGATAACTGAAAAGCATATTACCAGTTGATATCCTTTACATTTTAAAAATAACGTAATGCTAAATTATTTACATATAGAAATGAAAAATTCAGTAGTTCAATTATAATATATTTCACAGTATAGGAAGCTACCGTAATTATAAAATTTCACTTCGAATAAGATTGTACAAGAAATGTTTTTCGCTACCTTTTCGGTTTATATTTTTTTGGATAAAAGTTAAATCAAAATTAAAGCAAATGGTTAACGTAGTTTGTGAATCAAAATAAATTATTTTGTTAAAGTTTTACTTCTGCGTAGTTGTATTTGAATTTGTTCACACAAATTATAAAATAGAATTTATCGTAAAATTGCCTAGGTTTTTAGTATGTTATGAGGTGTGACGTTAAAATTTCATTTACAAACGAAAATTTCAACGACGAATAGTTCAGTTATTGTATTTGAAACAAATATTTGAGTATTTTAGTAAAAGTAAAAGGTGCAGAATTTATTTAAGCTATTTATTTTAAATTACCTTTCTTATGTTTAGCTACAATATATGATTTTTGAAATTTGCATCTTATAGCGCGTGTCAAGTTATAATGTTAGTATATCGTAACAAATAACAACTTTTTCTTCTTATCTAACGTATTTGATGTTAGATGTCGTCTACCCAACCCTATTAGTTTTATCCACTGTAATTTTGACTACTATTTTGTTTTGTAAAATTAATTTTTGCTTTGATAAGCGTTAACGTTTTAGACTATTCTAGAGTATTTTATTTTTGGGAATATTAATTATAACAAATTTCTTATCATTTATAAATATCGGGTGGCCTAGATCTCGTTAAGGCAAAAGTCAATAACCTAGTTTGTCATTTTGGTGCTCCGAAAAGACTAAAAATTCAATGGTAGCCTTAGTTAACTTTGTTATTTTGTTTTGTTTGTATTTATTGCCGGACTCGCTCATGGTAATAAACGAATGTCTTGTTTTACTTCAGCTGTATTTCATTTCTTGTTCCAAGAACCTAGCTTTTCTTCAAGTAATGGTAGCACCAGGACTCCGAAGCTTACGTACGTCTTGTGGTGTGAGGTGTACTACGAGATAGGAAGGTATATATGACTGGCGCCTTTACAGGTATATGATTTCTTTCCCTTCCTACGGGTACTATCTGCGAATTGTGAACGAGAGCCAAAATCACCGTAATAAAGTCATCTACGCCCTTCTCCAATTAGTTTCAACTGAGCTAAGCCGCGGTGAGTTTCGTTTTCTATTGCAAGACGAACAACCGAAGGATTGTAATATCCTACGTGGCAAACCCTATAAGTAGTGGTACGTTTTAGAGCTACCTGTTGTGCAAGCCTTTTAATTGAAGTAGTAGGTTCTTCTTGTATTGCATTTCTTACATTATTTACAACGTTCTCTTATATAGCACGAGGTCTTTCAGTCCCTAGTCTATGATTAATATTCCAAGTGGTACGGAAACAATTAACCGATCGTAACACCACTTTTGTTTTAAACTGATTCCTGTTAAATACGGTCAAAGGAAACCGTTGTCTAAATTCTGCTATGTAATTATTGATATCATACTGCTATTCACCATTTTCCATACGTCGGCTATTATGAAAATAACAATACTAACTCTAATGCCAATATGTCCATTAGTTGTCAAGGAGAATTTGGTTTTAACATTTTATGTTTTATCAAACAGACTAAATATTATTTTTGATTTGGTCCAAGTTTAAACCTTGAGCGTTACATAAATTATTTGAACCAATATTTCACTGAATTTTTAGATGATATTTCGTATGGTGAACGTTTGAATACACGGTACCAACTGGACGAGCACTAGTTCATAATGCAATAGGGACACTAAGTTATCTCAACGGTGAATTTCCAAATATGTGAATAGGAACATATGGTCTCCAAGATCCCCCGACATAACCACCCTAGATTTTTTCTGGCGGTTTTCTGAATAAAAAAATTTGTAAAAACAGGATTAACTTCCTCGAAAAATTACACATCGAGAAATACAATTGGTTTATTTAACCATTTTGAGTGCTAAATACGCAAAACACTGATTCCGTGTAACTTCATACATTTCATATCTTTAAAATGTTATTATTTAAACACTTTTAAATATGTATAACATATCAAGAATATTGAAAGTGATAAAGAAAAATGATTCGGGTTATTGGGCAAAAAAATTAAAAATGTAGAGTTCATAAAATTCAGGTGTACTTAGATTTGTTTTCATATTACCAAAATGTAAAAAAGATGGAAAGCGTGTTATTAAATTCTTGAATTATATTACTTTCTATTAAATTTACACGAAGAGATGACGCCTAGTTTTGGAAAAAATACAAAAAACTGCGCAATATGATGTTCCTAGTAAATTACGCCTGACAGATCTTTATGAAACTAGAAGCTATGATATTACAGATTTATAATACTAAAAATTTCTAGAAAAAATGTGAACCTATAGTTTTATAGCTCCATAGAATTTAATTAATTTCATAACATGTCGGCCCCAATTGATGAAGAATAGTAAAATAAAGCCGTAATCAGGAAAAAAATGTGTACTTCATAGTTGTGCATCGTATGAATTAAGATTTTATTTGCTATTCAACTCAGTGTTAGCTTCATTTATAATTTCATCGGTTTATGTTATTGTGATGGCGTTGCCAGTTACTAAAAACTTAACTTCTGCATGTTCTAGATATGCTTTTATGGAGCGTATATTTTATTAACTTTTTAATAGATATACAATAAATATCTTCAATAGCAATATAGTTATTTCAGAAATGCTATTTGTAAGTTAAATATAATATTTACCGTAATACTTAGTAATAGGTTTTGTTTTTAAGATTATTCTTAATTTACTTTTCTAAGATTTTAGGAATGAAATTGTAGTGACTGTATTTAATATTTGCGAAGTTTTAAATACGTGATTTTGGTTTCTTGATTAAATTTAAACCAAATCATTTTAAATTTGAAGAAACTACTAAAGAACTTGGATATTTATTAAGCTAAATAATGTCTAATGACAACGTTATGTTAAAAACTTTTGTTTGGAAATTTGTATTAAAATAATTTTATCCAATGTATATGTTACAATATGTGGAAGTCAGTGATTTTCTGCGGAAGTTTTTTAAATTATTTTTACAACTGCAATCTGAAAACATAGAATTGTAATGAAATACTACAAAACAATCAAATTAGTTAACACTAGGAAGTTTTTTATCTGTAATGTGTATTTAATATTCAGATTAAGATTTATGTATCTTAATACAGAATACCTTGTAATTCAATAAATAGCGAAATGGTTTATTTATATTTAGTTATGCTACAAGCAACAGAACATAGTCTATTTTTATTCAAATTTGACAATAAGTATCCTCAATCATATACACAATTAACAAGCAATCAAGATTCGATTACAGTATTCTCAACACGTTGGCTGTCACAACGAAATCAGTAGTCATAGGCCCAATGTCTAACATTGTGTCTATACTAAGAGTAACTGCTACAAACTATTAGAATATAATACCATATAGTAAAGTTGGTTAAAAATAAATACCACTTTTATCTCTTGTGCAGATGATAATGGAATTAGGTGACCACCGTATACTTTTCACGTTCAAAATAATTCAGTAAATATAATAGTTGTTGGGGTCTAGCTTTTTAGCGCTTTACCACATACAGACATTATGATTTGTTTTAAAAACAACTGTTTTCAAATATATTATTTATATCTGATAAACGTATGTACATTAGAAACCATCTTCAAAGCAGGTGCAATATGTAATGTAATCTTTGTCTGTTCAACTGATATGTTATTCATAATGTTCGACTGTCTTTACTAGATTCAGTTAGCTACGAAGTAGACCTTTTCTTTCCTGATTTCAGCTGGACGTTGTTTATCTTCTGTCTTATATACGAAGGAAACGCACTGCCATGACAAAATTTTTGCCCTTAAGTTGCTACAAATATTTACTGAGTATCAGTCACGTTCTTTGTAAATAAAATCATATTTTTGGTTTTTATTAAGCTGCAAACACAGGAAACTGAGTGAAATAAAACTAAAGCATAAAAGCGTAATACATTTTTGACAAAGGAAGGCAATCAGCCAAAACACACGAACGTATAGCTGCTGTATATGGTGAATATTTTCCATCATATTTTCAAATAAAAGTCTGGTCCAAGCAGTTTAAATGAGATGGGAGATCCATTCGAGATGACCTCAAAAGTGGCCGACATGCAGAGGCAAGTATCAAATAAAAAACATCAAGAAAGTTGAAGAAATAGTATCAATGGATCAATGAATCAAAGTTTCGGTTATCAAAATGAAATATGGATATGTAAACCGTTCGTTTCAACAATTCTGTATGAATATTTTGGAGTAAATAGAATGATAGTGATTTATAAAGAAAACTTAGCGACTTTAGCTTGTGACCAAGATCCCTTTTCCAAAACTGTAACGGGCATTGAAACGTGGGTATTCCACTAGTATACCACAACAGAATAAGATTCAACGCAATGGAAGTACGAAGTACCTGCACCATCCAAAGAAGTAGAGACGCAAGCATTTGTAGGGAAATTAATGACGAAAAACGGGACCTACAATTAGCACCGATGATTACAAAGAAACAATTAAAAATTTAAAAGCTCCTAGACGCAAAAGGTGATCCAATAGTTTTTCCCAAAGAATGTTATCGCTGCACCACAATTACCGAGTTTACTAGTCCGTAAGATACACCAAGTTCGAGAAAAAAGCAGCAGCTGTAATTGGTTTGAATTATGATACCCCTCTTATAGCTCTATCTCTCTATCTCTATCGGACTATTGTGCCTTTTATAAGCTCAAGAAACACTAAATACCAACAAAAAGATCCAACTTCCAAGCTTTTTAAGCAGCTACAGAAGGAATTGTTTTACAGGGTATCGCGTTGTGGAGAAACGTGGTGCCAAGTATATAACTGTCGAAAAATAAAATTTTGTTTTTTCTCTATTTTTTCTGGGTTAGGAGATTTTATTTAATCTTCCCTTGTATTTTCAAAAATTACCCGAGAAATTTCTATCAAATTAATAACAAATCGATCTTACCATGCTATACAAATCTCTTCATAGCCATCACCTTCATCATCTGAATGTTCGAAGGAACCTTCTGTAGTTACTTGTTGCACCTTCTTCTTCTCGTCTTCCTGAGCCTTTTTCTTAGCTCGTGATTTGTCACATCAAGTTTAGAAACAACTATATTTTGATGTTTAATTATGGTCTTGTACGTGTCTTCAATTAACTCTTCGGCATTTAGCTTGTTTTGCTACAGAGCCTTACATTTACATTTAACTAACGCTCTAGATTGAATCAGTCTTTGGTTAGACGTTTTTCTGCAATATCTAATCATATTGTCATTATTGCTATTGTCGCGTCAATCTCCAACTTTAACGTATTATTACCTATTAGAGCCCTTAATTTTCAGAATGTCACCGCGAAAACTGTGAGTACATTATGCTCTGCAGAATAAAATTTGTCTATGACATTTTTTTCAACATCATATAGTTTTCGAAATTATAACAATTATAGCATGAATATTGTTGCCCTTGATATGTATAACTTATCATCATATCTTGAAATATGGTACATGCTTGTTTCTTAAAAGGGTTTTGTTACTGTACTCAACGTATTTTAGAACGGCACTTCTCAATTTAACATGTAAGTGAAAAGTTTAAAAATCATCCTTGCAATGCATAAATAAATAACCAATGTATTTTCTAGTTGTTCTTTTTGTTTACAATAGTGATTTTTAGGGAACAATATTGTTATTGATCCGCATTAAAAGTCGGTTAGTCTGTTCTAAAATATTTTCAATGTACACGTTACACATTTTAAAAGAAAATGAATTGTATTAAATTCATGTCTGACATTTAAGGTAAAACAATTTAGAATCTTGTGTTTTTAACAAATAATTTTCGTAGCAGGCAAAATAAAACAATTAATATGCTTAAAAATTAAATCTTTTAGTGTAACGATAGACTTAAAATTATTTTGTTATATGAAAGAAAGTAAATAAAGCCAAAAAACTTTTATAGGTCAAATTACTACTTGCATCTCATAAACAAATATTAATGTTATTTTAAGCAATCCTAAATTATAGTAGTATATTTTCAATTCCTAATTTTACTTATCGAGTAGTCAGGATTGTATTGTAACGAAACTAGTTAATTGTTTTACAATGCTTATTTATCTTCACTAAAATTACAATTAACTATGTACACTAATTTATTTAAATATTTAATTATTTATTTCACAATCCACTAACATCAAACATTTATATCTATTTATATATATATTTATATTTATATCAGTAATTAACAGTGCAAGATTCTAATAAAAACTACTCTAAGAGAATTTAATCTGCTGTTTATATAGGAAAGATAAATTCTGGAACAATAGAAATAGAATATTCGAGAATATTACTCATAATAATGATGTAATAATT
>JAHWXV011048420.1:0-12255 GCA_024586415.1 Phrixothrix hirtus | reverse complement strand
ATGGAAAATTAGGTAGGGGTAGACCGAGAAAGAGGTGCTTGAATATGATTGAAGAAATTGTTAAAGAAAAAAGAGTAAAAAGTGCAAAGAATAGGAGAGCTTGCCAAAAACGTTGTATGAATTTAATGGAAGCTAAAGAAGTATGTAAGGACAGAAAGGAACGGAGAAAAATAGGGAATGAGTGATAGTAGGATTGGTATGTAATAGTGGGCTGGTGTGGATACTGTAGAGTGCTGGGAGTTTAGGTGAAGGGCGGTGGTAGTGAGTGGGGTTGGTGTATGGGTGCATGCTGTGGTTGTGAAGGTGGAGGCTTTATTGGGTTTTGCCTACTCCACTAAGGGAATGGCATGATTGGTAGTAGTAGTAGTAGTAGTAGTATATCTATTTTCGGGGTTAAATAATTTTTTCGGTAGGGCGTGACTCTTAGATTAAGAAGGAAAAAGTCAACTGCTCTGCTGCCAGCGAACTGTGGGCTATTTCTGACCCTAAATTTAGTATCATTGTCGTTGTCGGGAATTAGTACGGATAGGGTAACTTACATACCGTGGAACAGTTTTCAATCTTTTGTATTGGCCAAGGTAAAATTGAATCTAATCAGGAGGGGAAATACAAACTGTAAAAAATATACGTTACAATTGCAACTTTCTCAAGTTTGTCCTGATAAGCTAAGAAAATTGCTTGCGCATTAGATGTAGATTTCCTTAAACGATTCGTGACGAAACTGTGCCAGGGTCAACACCATATCTGTTATGTGCAAATAAATGTACAAATTGGAAACTAAACTTTTGTCGTCCTGTTCAACTGCTCCTGCTAAAATGTCTGTCAACATATTTATTTGTTTTGCGTTTACTAATATTAAGATTTTATATCTATTCGTTCCCAATTTGAGCAATATAAAGTACCAGAATGAAGTTTCTCAAATTATTTAGTACGAAGCGAAAAGTTTGAATTAAAATTTTTAAAATTAATGTTACTACCGAAATCCGGCAATAAGATTTCAACAGATGATGTATTTTAAAAACACAATTCTGGAAAATTTTACCCGGTACGGAAATCGAACCATAACATCTGGATTAGATCTTCAGCGCGCGAACGTCTACACCATCCGGGCTCGGAAATCTACAAAGCAAATTCCCCCACAACAGCACCTTACATAATTATATGTGAAAGATACTATAAATTATATATTAATATTAAACTTCTTCATTGTGTTTTACACATAACGTACTTTTTCGAGGAAATTTGATTTGTAGTGAACAAGCCCTGATGGTGCAGATGTTTGCACGCCGGAAATTCAATCCAGAGACCACTGATTCGATTCTCGTACCGGGAAAAATTCCCAGAATTGTACTTATTTAAATTAAATTTGATATATAGGAGTGTATAGTTGTTACCATTTGTTATTTTGTTACAGATACTACGGCCTTGTCTTCTGAATAGCAGTCTTCTTCAATCCAGATGTTGCACCGTTGTATCATTTATTTAATTTAATATCTAGTCTTATTAATCCTTTAAGAATACCCAGATTTTGTGGAACTAAACAATCCTGAAGTATTGAAGAATAAATGCTGTCATGAATGTCTTTGGTAAAGCTAAAAAGCTGCCATCATATGAAACTGTTGAAACTGCACAAGTATCTTATCCACTTTTAAAAACAAGATCACCTCACACTATATGTACTTGGATTCATAATCAGATTATGAAAAAACGGCAATTCTTGGATCTGCCGAATAATAATAAAGTAAAAGGTAAATAATTACATAATAATTTTAATAAGTTGTTGAATGTTCTTTTCTGTGTAGTGAAACGAATCAAATGGACTCCCGAAGAAAAGGCAAGCTTGTATTTAGAATTCCAACACCATATACAAAGCAAATTGTTTCCTTCAAACCATCCTCAACTAGCAAACGGATCTGTAAAGTGCATAAAACTACAATATTAAATGAGCAAATACAAAATATTATCTATTTACATAAGAGTAGTAGGGCAAAACTGATCCTCCAGCGGAAGTGGGCCTCAAGATGACTGCTAGAGTGTCTGGGGGGCGCAACTCTAGATTTTGAAGTGGGTCGTAACCCTAGGTGTAGAAATGGGGCCCCGGACTTTGCCCGAACAGTAGAAAAGGGACCCCAACATGGCCGCTGAGTTGATAGAGGGGTACATCCCTATCAGCCACGTGGGGCGGTTAAGTCACGTGACATATCGGCCATTTTGAAAGGATACATTTTGGCCAGCCATTTTGAAAGCGAAGTGAGGCCCCAAGGTGGCCACAAAGTTATTTGAGGGGCGAATCCCCAAATTTTGAAGTGAGGTGAAGCCCTAGGTGTACAAAAGGGGCCCCATTAATTAAAAGTGAACGCATACGCCATCTAGGTGTGTAGCTATGCAGTTATTGTTAAGTTAGGTTTGCAACTTGACTACGCGCCATCTAAGTGTAGCAATATAGTTTTTGATGTAGGTTAGGTTTGCGACTTGACTACGAGTCATCTGTGAGTGTGCCGATGCAGTCTATCCAAGTCGCTACGCTCTGCGGTTTTGCTAGTGTCGATCATTTTGAAAGGACACATTTAGGTCGGACACTGTGAAAGGATACCTTTAGGTCGGACATTTTGATAGCATACATTAGGGTCGGACAATTTGAAAGGATACATTTAGGCATTCTCATTTCGAAATCTGACGCCATCTAACGTTTGAAGTTGGAAATTGATGTGTGAAAACTATTATAGTGTATGTGTACGACGTCAGACTTTTTTAATTCCCTTTGCGATTTGAACTCGAGTTTTCCGGCTGGCAACTGCTTTAGTAAACGAGTTGTTTCTTGTCCTAAAATTTCAGAGCGATCCGTCCAGCGGTTTTGTGGTGGCATAACAGCCTTACCTGCCGTGCAGTGTTACATTATCTGAAACTAAAAATTTGTTTTCACTCACTGACTAGAGTTTTAGATTTCGAACATAAATAAGAACATTTACTAAGTTGCTAACGCTAGGCCGGCAAGGCTCGCTGAAAAATGACGAAAGTCTGGTCAAAACGTTTCGACCCCGGTTTTTCGGAGAAAAATTGATAATAATCAGAAGGGTTTTTAATTATGAGTTATTTCTTGTACTAAAATTTCTGACCGTTCCGTCCAGCAGTTCTGCGGTCACACAACAGCCCTATCTGACGTGCAGTGTTAATTTTCCGAAACTAAAAAATTTTTTTCACTCACCAACTGGAGGTTTAGATTCTTGGCGCATTTGAGAACATTTACTACGTTGCAAACGATCAGGCCGGCAAGGCTCGCTGTAAATGACGAAAATTTGGTCAAAACGATTTGACTCCATTTTTACCATAGATAACGCCGCTAGAGAAAAATTGATAGCGAGAAAAAATGTTTGTAATTGTGAGTTGTTTAATTTTCTAAAATTTCAGAGCAATCCGTGCAGCGATTTTAAGGTGACTCTATAGCTCAGCCTGTCGCGCAGTGTTACATTATCTGAAACTAATTTTTTTTCACTCACCAACTAGAGTTTTAGATTTCGGTTGTAAATGTGAACATTTGCTACGTTGCAAACAATCAAATCGGCAAGGCTCGCTGAAAAATGACGGAAATCTTGTCAAAACCCTTCGAGTCGATTTTTCGGGAGAGCGAACGCCGTTAGAAGAAAATTACTAATAAGAAAAAATGTTTCTAATTATATGTTGTTTCTTGTCCCAGAATTTCAAAGCGTTCCGTCCAGCGGTTTTGTACTGACGCAACAGCCATACCTGAAGAGCAATGTTACATTATTTGAAACTAAAAATTTTTTTTCACTCACTGACTAGAGTTTTAGATTTCTGGCGTAAATGAGAACATTTACTACGTTGCCAACGCTAAGGCCGGCAAGGCTCGCTGAAAAATGAGGAAAATCTGTTCCAAACTATTTGACCCCATTGTGTGGGAGAGCGAACGCCGCTAGCGAAAAATCGCTATTGAGCAAAAATGTTTCTAATTATGAGTTTTTTCTTATCTTAAAATTTCAGGGCGATCCGTACAACGGTTTTGTGCTGACATAACCTCTGCCTGACGTGCAGTGTTACATTATCCGAAACTAAACAATATTTTTCACTCACCGTCTGGAGTTTTAGATTTTCTGCGTATATGAGAATATTTACTACGTTGCAAACGCTCAGGCAGGCAAGACTCGCTGATAAATGACGAAAATCTGGTCAAAACGCTTCGACACCATTTTTTGGGAGAGCCAACGGCGCTAAAGAAAAATCGGTAATGAGCAGAAATGTTTCTCATTATGAGTTGTTTCATGTCCTAAAATTTCAAATCTATCCACCGGACTTATGGTGACACAATATCTCTGCCTGACGCACAGTGTTACATTATCTGAAACTCATTTTTTTTCATTCACCGACTAGAGTTTTAGATTTTGGTTGATAATGAGAACATTTGCTACATTGCAAACAATCAAATCAGCAGGGCTCGCTGGAAAATGATGGAAATCTGGTCAAAACTTTTCGAGCTCATTTTGCGGGAGAGTCAACGCGGCTAGAGGAAAATCGCGAATGAATAAAAATGTTTCTAATTATGAGTTGTTTCTTGTCCTAAAATTCCAAAGCGCTCCGTCCAGCGGTTTTGTGCTGACGCAACAGTTCTACTTGATGCGCTATGTTACATTATCTGAAACTAAAATTTTTTTTTCACTCACCGACTAGAGTTTTAGATATCTGGCCTAAATGAGAACATTTACTACGTTGCGCACGCTCGATGAATAATGACGAAAACCAAATCAAAAGATTTCGACCCAATTTTGTGGGAGATCGGACGCCAATAGAGAACAATCGATATTGAGCAAAATGTTTCTAGTCATGAGTTGTTTCTTGTCCTAAAATTTCAAGGCGATCCGTACAGCGGTTTTATGCTGGCACAACAGCCTTGCCTGACGTGCAGTGTTACATTATCCGACACCAAACAATTTTTTTCACTCACCGTACGGAGTTTTAGATTTTAGGCGTAAATGAGAACATTTACTATGTTCCAAACGCTCAGGTCGGCAAGAGTCACTGAAAAATGGCAAAATCTGGTCAAAATACTTCGACTTCATTTTTTGCTAGAGCGAACGCTGCCAGAGAAAGATCGATAATGAGCGCAGATGCTTCCAATTATGAGTTGTTTCTTGTTCTAAAATGTCAAAGCGATACGTTCAGCCGTTTTGTTGTGACACATATGCCCTACTTGACTTGCAGTGTTACTTTTTCTGAAACTCTTAAACTAAAAGTTTTTTTCCCTCACCGACTAGAGTTTTAGATTTCGGGCGTAAATGAGACGCGCATGACGTCAAGGCTCGCTGAAAAATGACGAAAATCTGTTCAAAACCATTCAACCCCATTTGTGGTAGAGCTGAAACCACTAGAGAAAAATCTATAATTAGCAAAAATGTTTCTAATTATCAGTTGTTTCTTGTACTAAAATTTCAGAGCGGTTCGTCCAGCGGTTTTGTGGTGACACAACAGCCTTACCTGACGTGCAGTGTTACATTATCCAAAACTAAAAAATTTTTTTTCATTCACCGACTAGTGTTTTAGATTTTTGGCGAATTTGAGAACACTTACTACGTTGCAAACGTTCAGGTCGGCAAGGCTCGCTGAAAAATGACGAAAATCTTGTCAAAACGTTTCGACCTCATTTTTTGCCAAAGCGAACACCCTTAGAGAAAAATCGATAATGAGTAAAAATGTTTCTAATTATGAGTTGTTTCTTGTCCTAACATTTTAAAGCGCTCCCTCCAGCGGTTTTATGGTGACACAATAGCGCTGACTATCGCGCACTCTTACACTATCTGAAACTAATGTTTTTTCACTCGCCGACTAGAGCTTTAGATTTCGGTTGTAAATGAAAACATTTGCTACGTTGCAAACAGTCAAATCGGCAAGGCTCACTGAAAAATGACGGAAATCTGGTTAAAACTTTTCGAGCCGATTTTGCTGGAGAGCGATCGCCGCTAGAGGAAAATCGCTAATGAGCAAAATTGTTTCTAATTACAAGTTGTGTCTTGTCTGGAACTTAATTTAAGGCTTAATTCGTGGTGTCGCGGTTTTGTTTGCGGTTTTATTCGCGGTTTGATCCAGAGCCCCTCGAGACTTATACTTATACAAACATGTCTGCATAATTCAACTTTCTGCAGGCTGTAACACGCATAAAATGACGACATCACGGCTTGCGACTATAAAACGAGATTAGGTATTCAATTGTTCACATTACCGAAGCTTCATATACAATGACGAGCTCATCAAAACAATTCATCACCGAAATTCATGTAAGTTTTATTAACAGACGCATTAAATGTTTATATTACTAATATTTTATTTTTCCAAGTGTCCGGAATTTAAAATTACCAATGAAGATCTACGTATTTTTAAACATCAGACAATACCATCATATGATGTAACAACTGATGAAAGCGTTCCAAAAATCAAGAGAAACCTTTTGCTTAGTGAAGTGATGATGCCATTAAATAAAAGCGAATCAAAGTACATTCATCTTGGCGTAGATTCAATTGAGAATTTTGAACCTAGCGTAAGGATTTTGAAAAAATCAACCATTCAATGCATACGTTTCTCCGATCATGCTTTTTATCAATTTATGGAAAAATTATCAACTATTATCAATCAACCTTACGTCGAAGATAGGACGGGCTTGTGCGTTTCACAATCAACCTTAGAAGCTTTATCAATATGATCCACTTCCTGCTAGAAAAAGTACATAGTTTATATAAAACAAAAATGAATTATTATAGATTCATAAATACGGTTGATGACGAAATTACCATTAAAAAAGTTGAACATGATAGTGAAAATAAACTGAAGATTTTATATGATGTATTATGGAGTGACTTTAAATCAGATTTACTCGTATGTAAATTAGTGTTTAAATTTAAAGACGTCATCATTCGTGAAATAGATCTCGAATTAGAAAATGACGATATATATTTATATAGACTCAACTTACGTATTTAATTTCATATAATTTAAGATGTGCACCGATTTTGATTCATATTCTTTCAAACTGTTCAAGTGAACGTTTGCGTGCAACCAACAATGAAATTCGTAGTTGACATTCAAGGCTTTAAGGCTTCCAAAACTGAGTTCATACCTAAAGAGCTTGCAATTTATAATTGCGTATCAATATCACACTTTATCTTCAAAGCACCGTTCCCCATATTCAACTTGGAACCTGAATTCAGAAAACAGAATAGATGTCTTATGCGAAACCGTCATTGTATAGAGTGGTCCTAGGGATTTACTTCATTATATGCTCTCCCAAGCATCCTTCAGCAATTAATTCAAGATGACGATATAATTTTCATTAAAGGATGCGAAAAGGCCGAGTACATAAGAAAAATCGTTTCCCAATCGGTGTTTGAATTGGAAGAACAGCCGGAATTAACTCCAGATGAACCCTCATGCTTCTATCATTCCAAAACGCAGTGCATATGCGCATTATCTAATGTATATTATTTGTATGATAAATATATGGCGATGTAATAATATTTTATCAAATTGATTTTTTAATTACAATGTAAATACGTTAACATTTAGTAATGAAATAGTTTTAGTATAGAAAACTTGTAAATATAACTTTAGATAAATGTAAATAAAAAAATTTAATATTTAACTCTAATTATTTTTGATATAAATATAAGCGATAAATCAGAAACATCACATAATCCATTGCACCAGCAATTAGCAACAATGGGTAAAAAAAGATTTAAAGTTGGCAGAGGTTTTGTAAATTCTCTCATCAATAGATTACCTATTGAAATGTATCTCCCAGGATATAATTATTGTGGTCCAGGGACAAAGTTAGAGAAACGTCGAGCACGTAATGATCCAGGTAAGAATCAGTTGGATGAGGCATGCAATAATCATGATATCACATATCTCTATAGTAACAACTTAAGTGATAGACATCAAGCTGATAAAATATTGCAAGAAAAGGCCTGGGACAGAGTTAAATCAAAGGATACTTCTGCAGGTGAACGAGTAGCAGCATTAACCGTAGCAGGAGCGATGAAAGTTAAACGTAAATTAGACATGGGCGCAATGTCGCCGCGTGATAAAGTCTAACTCAAATATTTTAAAGAATATAAAAGTTGGTCTTAACACTAGCAGCATTAAAAGAAACAGAAATTTATTCGGTCACGGATTGATATCGAATATAATAAATTTCGCATTAGCGAAGGCACGTTCACTAATTCATGCTGCAGGCGGAAGAAAAAAGGTTAAAGTACCAAACAATACCTTTACCAAAAGCAGGCGGTATTATTCCTTTAATATCATTGTTTGCCGGTCTATCAGCATTGGGAGCCTTAAGTGGCGGGGTTGCGGGAATCGCTAAAGTGGTAAATGATTCAAACGCCGCAAAACAACTTCAATCAGAAATCAGTCGTCACAATCGAATTATGGAAGCTATTTCTATACGAAAGAAAGGATCGGAACTTGATTTGAAACCATACAAAACAGGTAGTGCATTATACTTCCGACAGGGAAATATATCAAAAAACTACTGAATTTGCCTCATAAGCCGCTAACAGACATCGAATTGCAGAAAAATGCAAAATATGTGCCCAATTTTCGAGGAGTCTTCATGCGTGATGGTCTGCCAGAAAGGATACGAGTTAATGAGGCTAGCATCATAAACTAGGATAAAACAGAGAATGAAGGTACGCATTAGGTTTGCTATAAGAAGACTGGCAGCGAAGTTTTCTATTTTGATAGTTTTGGAAATTTAACTCCTCCTAAGGAACTTATTAAATATTTTCGAGGATGTAATATTTACTACAACTATAAATGGATGCAAAAGTTCAATACATTCAACTGCGGACATTTATGTCTTAAATTTTTGTATAATAAGCTGGAATCTTAACAAAATCCTTAGTTATCATGTCGAATACGTTCAGTTTGAAGGGGTCGGGTAGCATGGCTAGCTATGATTTTTATCCGCCAATCGAATTAGATCCGAGATATAAATATGTTATCACTTTAGTTGGTTTCTACGGTTGCAATTCTATTAGAAATATTGCTATCAATAATGATAAGTTATATTATATAGATAGCGATACAAGAAAACTTGAGGAAATTTCAGTCCCACACTGCGCATATGAAATTGATGAGATTAATGCATACTTGCAAAAGGTATTTACTAAACGCTTATCCGAGTCTTTTGATGCTAATAGCAAAAATAACTTAACTTCATCAACGTTTAATATCGATGATATTTTCCAATTGACGAATCGAATCTAGAAAATTGCTCCGATTTGGATGTGCAAATTCTAAAACATACAAATATTTACCTAAATTGTAATATAATAACGGGATCATATAGAAACTGTGAAGCAGTTAAAACCCTGAGTGAAATAGATATATCAGTAGCACCTGGGTTTAGATTGAATAAAGTTCCTAAAAATCCTACATTTTAGTAAGTAAACACCAACCTTATAACTAACATCACAGTATAATCGCTTGGATCAACACGGTAAACATATAGATTTCGGCAGCGAAAAAATTTCCGTTCGATTGGAATTGAAGAAGGAAGGAATATGGGTTTAAAGTTTAGCAATAATAATGTTAACCGACGCAATTCGCTCAATTGCTTTTGACCCTTCGAAGAAGCAACAACTCTAGTTACCCCTGCTGCATCGCATTTACCTTTAAGCTATATAGAACTTAAAAAGAAAACAACAGTAAAAAAATTAACCTTGTTTGAAATAAGTTTTCTACAATCTCTTGGTATAAAAATTAAAAAACGTCAACCAGAAAT
The DNA here is from genome assembly GCA_024586415.1 of Phrixothrix hirtus. NCBI lineage: Eukaryota > Metazoa > Arthropoda > Insecta > Coleoptera > Phengodidae > Phrixothrix > Phrixothrix hirtus. The sequence goes on along the minus strand of JAHWXV011048420.1, from coordinate 2,468 downwards.
ATAAAGACAGCACCACAACAATATGACTACGCAACTTAATATATTTGATGGTGTCATTTTCGATGATTCCATCACAGAATATGAAACACATGCCTATTTACCATATGAATCTAGAACATTTGGATTATCTGAGGAAATACGAATTCAAATTTAAAGTCAAGAACGATATGACTACGCAACTTAATATATTTGATGGTGTCATTTTCGATGATTCCATCACAAAATATGAAACACATACCTATTTACCATATGGATCTAGAACATTTGGATTATTTGAGGAAATACGAATTCAAATTTAAAGTTAAGAACTAAAAACTGACACGTGTAGCTACATTTGTATAGAGGGTTCCATTAGATGTGATGTGCCTGCTTCTGGGGCAAATGCACCTGAATTCAATTTAACAAGAAATTTTCCATGCTTCCTGTTTGAAGAGATTCGTTATAAAATTGCTGGTCAAAAAGTTGATATGTGTAGATTACTAGGAATAACATCAGCGATAAAGGGATATGCATCTTACTCAAATCGAGAAAACGATAATTTAACACTAGCCGATAGTATCGTTCAATACAGTTCGATAACTAATGAAGTTAAAGTAATGCAGTAGATAGTTATACTTTTGGTTAATTATAATTATATTATATTTAAGATTTATTTGTAATAAAGTTATAAGCTCATTTACTGTGTTTCTCTTATCCGATGTAGGAGTAGATAGTAAGTCTCTAAAATAATAAAATAAAATGAAAATTATTAAAGAAAAGCATACTTTGGCAATAATAAATTTTGATATGGATACTCACAAGAAAAGAGTGAGAAAACATAGCAACTTGCTAAGTGATACAATTCGCGCACTCATTTTAGGACCATCCAACACAGGAAAAATGAACCTTTAAATTACTCTATTAATTAATGAAAGTATGAAAATGTTTATGTGTTCTCGAAATCCCTATATCAACCGCAATATCAGTATTGAAATCGATTAAAGGAATAGGATATTTTCCATTTTAGTGATAATGAAACGAGAATGCCACCTTGGGAAGCTAAACAAAACTCTATTTTCGTCTTTGATGATGTCACATATAACCGGTAGAATAACATTAAAGCATTCTTTAGTATGGGACGACATAAAGATATTGATTGTTTTTATAAAACACAAACATATGCCGCCGCCCCAAAACATTTGATGAGAGATAATAGTAACTTATTAGCCTTGTTTAAGCAAGATAATCTAAATCTGAAACATGTATATGAAGATTACGTGGGCACTGATATGCCATTCCAAACATTCCGAGAAATACATTCAAATTACTGGAAAGCAAAATACGGATTCATTTCGATTCATAAAGATTTCGACTTGAATGACGATCGTTATAGAAAAGGATTTGATCAATATATATGCATAGACTAAAAATAATCAGTTACTTATGATCCGAACGTTAAAGTGGAAAGGTTAACCTGGAAAGAGGATGCTGCAATTTATGACCGATGAGGAAGAACGCGTAAAGCACCGATTAATTCAAGCCCGAGCTGCCGTCAAACGCAAATACAAGACCTTACTACAAAACAAAATGAATGCTGCTAAGATGATTGAGGAAACTTATAAATCGATAATTAAACCTTTAACAGACATATCATCCAAATTTGCCGGTGAAGGTTCTCGAAAAATGAATGAAAAGGATATTATTAGAGGAAATGATGAGCAAATGCTCGTTGTTGAAGATCAAGACCACCAAAAATCACTCATTCCACCCCGTCCAAGATATCATTCGACTCCTAAAACATTATTTTCATATTCAGCTCTTCCAACTCCATCTACTTTACATTATATTCCTCCAACACAATCTACTTTGAATCTATCATATGATCGCAGCGCTATACGAGATGCTGAAACATCAGTACGAGATGCTCAAAGATATGATTTCGATCCTAAGCATGCACTCGCTTAGGCCATGAAGTCCATCTCCAAAATTAAAAGTTACTTAAATCTACAACCATAACTGTCGCAAAATACATCATCACATGAAATAATAAGCGAAGAGGATAGAGATAGTGAAGAATCAAGCGATAATATTTCAGGTGTTTTGCAAACAAGACATGGAACATATGGCAAGCGGATATCCACGAAAACTAAAACTATGAAGAGAAGTAAGAAAAATGGTGGGGTTATGCTTTTCAAACATGTTAACAATCGAAACATTGAATATAAATACTGGAACAACGTTCACGAATTAATTGCCGAATTACATGTATTATATGCGGAAAATAAGGCTGGTAACACTGGACTCGATAAGAAAATTATAGCTATTGTTGATGAACTAGCCGAAGCGGGATATATACATATGCCCGAAATTGATGCTTTTCTAAAAAACATATAAACTAATTATTCTCAACTAAATGTTCATTTGCATTATGAATATTGACAAGTTCGGTCGATATACATATAGTGAAGGAGGACCTTCGAGTATTGCGA
>JAHWXV011048328.1:0-11235 GCA_024586415.1 Phrixothrix hirtus | reverse complement strand
CTTGTGACGAACTATCTGGAGAAATGTTACGCAAGGCTTCAGTGAGAGAAGTAAGGAGGAGATTGGATAAGTGTCAAGAAGTAGGAGGTGCTAACATTGATAAGTTGTTGTAGTGATTGCCTAAATACTTTGTTTCTCTCTGTGTTTCTTAATGTTAAAGTAATAATTAATAATGTTTAATTATTGACAGATGCGACTTTGTTATTTTTTCTAAAAGCAACTTGTTTAAATCACAACTGCGAATTTTAGATAATACCTTTTTTTACAAAAAGATAGAAATCTTTTTTATTAACAAAATTTGTTTAAAAAAATCAGCTCTTTAAATATGCCAAAATATAGGTGTTTCAGTAAAAAAAATTCGATGACGGCATTGCATCAGTTTAAAAACACGAAAAAATATGCAAATTTGGTTTAAAATGGACCCTACTCAATCCTATTTAAGAACCTCTTTTCAGATGTTTTCTATCGTTTTTGTTTTTCTTCTAGTACAGCTGAGACATCGAGTTTCACTCACCCTATACAAGATCATACAATTAAATTTTCAAATTCATCTCCTGAAAATTTTTCCAAAAGTCGCTTGGAACCCTATCGCTCTTAGCCCTCGTAGTATCAAAGTAATTTAAAGCAGTAGCCACATTTCCATCTATTTTAACAATGTTTGTCTTGCCCTTTCAAATAAAAATGCTTATGATTGTTCCTCAAATTTTTTTCAATTTAGAAAACATTTTAAAGTTCAGAGTGAATTCCAGATATCTTTCTGGAATAAACACTGTGTAGTAGAACATTTCTTTGACACTTTCCATAAATCAGTAGCATATCCAACTTCCCATTATGTTCAAACATTTTATATCACAATCAAATTAGTGGGATAGAGATACAAATTAAGCAACCCAAAATGCATTAATTAAATATTAATAATTTTTAATATTTTTAAACAAAAATTTTAAAAATAAATCTCTAAAGAGCAGTAGAACAATATGAGTCTTGAAACAATCTTTTTATCCATGGAAGCAAATATTGAGAAAATGTTAATTTACTTATATATTTTCAATAATATGCTTTCGTAATTAATTAAAAAATGCGGATTGTTTGTTTTAAAATTTAGGTATCCTAATTTTGGGTAGCCTAATCCTTGTTGTAACAATAGTAATAAAACTGTTTGAAACAATTACATGCATTTAACAAATAACAAAAACTGTTTATTTCTAAGCCTGCTCTATCTTAGAGAATGTTTTTACAAGAACAGTATAGCCTGCTATTAAAAATATTGAATAAACATGTAAAACAGGAATAACTAAGTAAGCTAGAAAAATTGTTATTTTGAAAAAATGCTCTAAATTAAGACTTGCGATGGTGTAATAAAAGTGGAACTTGTTGGGAAAAGATTTGCAGCATCTCGATGTCAAACGCAGTGTTGATTTGAGTTTTATTTATATCCTAATTTTGAATGAAAGTTGATAAGAATATAAAACAAGTCATTAATGAGAAAAAAATTGTACTAATGTTTATAAGCTTATTTGTCCCAACTAACAAACGGCATTTAACTTTGTAAGATTTTTATATAAAATTGAGCATATCGTTTTAAAGACTCCACACATACTCATACAATTCTATATTAGTAGAACAAGAAAATTTTAATTCTGTAAAATATCCTGGGTGTCCCAGAACGTTCACTCCAGCTAATAACTCTGATATGACAAGAGCAAAAATTTTGATTTTTGGAGGTTATGCATTAGTCATAAGGGAGTTTTACATCTGTAAACAAAATCCATCTTTGACGTTTAAGTTTGGTGCTGTCAATGTCAAATTTGAAAAGTCAAATAGAACACCCTAAATTCAATTGTGCTCAAATGAAAGCTGTTTAATTTTATTTATTACTTTTTTGTGAATGTATGAGGCATAAAGAATATGTGGTTAAAATTTCTGCAATCATTTTAAAGCAATCCTGTATATACAGGTCATCTGCTGTAACCTGAGAAAAAGTTATACTTGGCACATAGAATATGAGGGTAATTGTATGCCAAGTACAGTTGGAGATAAAAGCTACTGACATTACTGTTTTTCTTATTCTTTTTGTAACTCACATTAACAATGAGATGCCACTTCATTCGAAATACAAAATGGGTTGAACCATATATCGGTTGAAGGGGGAGGTTGGGTATAATAATGCTCTAAGTGTTGGCTTGAATGGGCCTTTGTTAGCAAAAAAATTGTAATTTAAGTTAGGCATTTGACCAAGCATAGTTGAGCGGGTTAAGGCTGTTTTTGTGTGTGGCTGATAAGAGTTTAAATCTCAGCGTCGCAACAATTTATATTTATGATGTTTATATTTTTACAGGCATGTCCAAATAATCATTAAATGCATTAAAAACTGTCCAGAAGCTCGTGCTAGCAGAGAATTGCGTTTACATTATTATGCACTTCAAATTCATTCATTAATAGATTATTATGTGTACCACTACTTAAAAACATTGTCAAATTTGCTCGAATGCGCCAAGACTGGCAAAGTGAAGGGTAGGTTTCTTATTATGTAAACGATTTGTTTTCCCCGTTCATCTTTGAAATATGTTTGTAAAATTAATAACGATTTTATAAAAAGGTGTGCATTTTTTATATGCTTTAAATGTTATTACATTCTACTACAATGTCCAAAATATACAATAAATAATTGTTATTTTCATTTGTAATTATTATTGGCACAGAAAAATATTGTGACATTACGGCTGACCACACACAAAAACGTTAACACAGCACCTTAGCCTATTTGGTACACCATTTGCTTGTTAACTGATGCACCATCCATATTGTACAGTTTTCTTGCAAACAAAGGTCCATTTAAGTGAACCTTTTTAGGGTATTACTATAACCAGCCTTTCCCTTTGACTGATATATAACTCAACCCACTTTGTATTTCGAACAAAGTGTCATTTTCTTGTAAATAGTGAAACATTTATTTTGAGTGTACTTTTGTGGTAAGGCCAAACTTTTATTTTACTAATTCTAAGACACTATACTCACACATAACACTAATTTAAGTAGAATTCATTGTAGTGCCTAAAACACTCAAAGTTTAAAAAAATATGTTAGCGATCCCAGTGGACCACTGCAATCATTAAAATATTTAGCAAAATTAATATCCACAAGCTCTTGGATCGTGCATAAATTGAGAGCCCTAGAGGTTCCCTTCATATTATTAAACACATTAAATGAGTGAATACTAAGACAAAAATTCGGAAAAAGTAAATTTTGGAAGAGCAATCTCTAGGGACTGCTGCGGCTCTATGAGAAATACACATAGCAATCCCTCAAAACCGCCATAGCATTCAACGTGTTAAAAAAGTTTACTTAATGTGAAATCTACTTAAGACAAAACAAAAATTAAAGTCCCTGTGACTTCATCTTAAACGGGATTTACTATACAAGGAGTCCCGAATATAAGGGGCATCACTTTAACAGCAGATACATCTTGGTATGTGCTATGCTGATTATTAAATACCCGCTAATAAAATAAGGATTTTATTTTCATGTTTAAAATTTCTAATAATTTTTTTAGTGTGCAAATTTATAATTTGTATTACTGATTATGGAAACAATTTTTAAATAACTTTCACTTTTAAAACTGTTCTACATTGCTTTAAGCTGCATGAATAATGTTAAATTGGATGTGATAAATATCTTCATATTGTTAGCACTTTAACATGCAGTACTATTTTTGTTAAAAATTTCATTTTTTTACATTACAGATTGCCTTTTTAGTACATTCTGAGCACATATTACTCAAAACATTTTTCGAAATTTTTCACTATTTTGGCTGTATATGGTGGTTAATATTTTGACCAAAGAATGTTTGGGGCCCACACCAACCCTTAAAATTCTTGGTTGATATTTTGACCACTTCGAAAAATCTACATTATAAAATAAATTTTAATAGAACTTAAATGCAGCATAAAGCATAAATAGCAAAACAAAGAAAAAAATAACGATATAAAGTATATAAAGAATGTAAATGTAGCATAAAATGAATATAAACAAAAAAAAACTATAGAATGTTAAAACATTAACCGTGTATTATGATAAAAACACCAATTTTATTCAGATTAAGGTTAATAATATAAAATATGAATCATTTACTTTTATATAAAAAAAAATTCTTTTAAATTACATTCCCAAGAATATCTCAATTTCATTATGTACCATGTCACATTATATGTAATATTTCCTTAGCCAAAGGTCAAACGTATAAATAAAAGCAATTTTGATTAATCTAAAGCTTCGTTTTAAAGGAAACATATTAAGTTTAAAGTTTTTGTTAATAATAATTACAAATAATAACGCCTTTAAAAGTTATGCGTTGGAGGAAATTTCAGGTTATGTTAAAAAGAATTATACAAAACAATTAGTTAATTATCATAAATTTATTACAACCTAGTATTATTACTAAATCTCTAGTATATTTTAAATACAACAACTTACCTAATTATTGCCCTAGTTTAACAAAAAACTGCTGGAATGCACAAGTCAACTATTAATTTGTTAAAATGGAACTGCTAGGTGTGCACTGGTCGAAATTTCGACCACATATTTATAGTTACTGCACATTATGTATTTGTGGACGAATTTTTGCTTTTGAACGTTAAGGCAGGTGTAGTAAACACAAGTGGTTGATTTTTGAGTTCATTGATACATCGCAACATTCAGAAACACAAGTGGTCTATAATTCGACCACTACACGTTAAAGGGTTAATATGTATTTGCAATTAAATGTTTGTGTATTTTAAATTTTGTTAAATTGTTCAAAATCTAATAGTAAATAAATTTGATATCTTTATATAGAAATTAATGTGGTTCAAATAGGCTTTAATTTTATACATACATACTAAAATGAAAACTTATGTTAATTTTAGGTATTTATTAAATATGTTTTATACAAATTAATCCATTAAAAATTAATAAATAATAGTTTTAAAGATAAATGCATAAATGCAATGACCTTGCACTCTATAAAGTACATGAATAGTAGATGTAATATGATATTTGTAAACAGAAAGGATGTGCTTTCTATGTTTATAATTGCGTTTTATAGTATTCATGTATTCATGATAGATTTTTACGTAAAAATTACAAAATTTTTTTTTAAATTAAATTAAAAACTTTACAGATCTGTTCACAAAGTTTCTGGGTACATGGGTGTTAAATAATGCTCATTATATCCTGGACATCCTGAATAGTTACAGCAGAAACATAGATGTTGTCTTTAAAATATTAGAATTATCTATTTAAAATTTTTAGATGAAAATAATTGCTAAGAAAATTGGAATTATTAAATATTCAAAAAATTAAATTACATGAACGTTATCTGTTATTATTGTAATAGTTTGTTATTAGATATACTAAGTAGTAACTTGTATATATTATAGATCGGACATCAACATAGATGATCCCGACTTTTGGAATAAATGGGCTAAACGAGCCGATATTGATACAACAGAAAAAGATGAAACCGAAGATTTGGTATTATCAGAACCACGTAGGCGCACACAGATTAAACGCTATGGACATGATGAAAGTGCTATCGATATGTCAGAATTGGAAAGTTCAACAGATTCAGATGGTGAAAATGATGGACTATCATTGGGTATGCGAAGTCGTAGAAACAAAAAGCTTAAGAAAAAATTACGAAGTGATGATTATATGCCCCGGGAAGGTGAAAGAGGAGATATTGTTTATGGAAGTTGGGCTCGCAGAGAATGCTTTATGGTGGAAAGAGGTTTACTTACATTTGGCTGGGGTCGTTGGCGAGAAATACTTGATCATTCACAATTACGGAAAGGATGGAAAGAATCTGATATTGAAGACTGTGCTAGAGTTATTGTGAGTATATTTTATTGTTTAACTACATAGTTTGTATTTCTGTAATAAAATCTTAGATTACATTAGACAATTAAATTATAGATTGTCATCTACATCTGCAGGTGCTAATATTTGTAAATTAAAAAAATTTAGAAGTTTCAAAAAGCAAACTGCGCTTAATCCACAAGAAGTATTCAGTAAACAAGCCTTGCTGTATTCTCTTGCTATTTTGCGATCTTATAGTTACTTTCTCTTATCTTATATGAAATATAGTATAGAGAAAGTATGTTTTTGGTGAAATTTTTCGATGTCCAGTTTTATAGCCAAAATACATGTTTTCAGGTCCCTTAAGTCCAATGCCCATGATGTTCTTTTATGCAAACTAATGAGTTTTTCTGAGAAAATTTGTTGAAGCGAGTTATCGAGGAAAATCGCCAGAGTTAAGCAGCATTTTGTGTGTCCAGTAACTTGGATAGGTGACTTACAATTATCATTCCCTAAACGTAAATAATATTTTGCTCATTCATGGGCATTATTTAAATATCTATAATAAGTAAGAAAAGTTATATGTTGTCTCACGTCAGATTTTTTATGGTCATTATTCTTTAAATAACAACAATTTATATTATATTAGGCATTATAAATAATTTATTATGCTTATTAGTTAGAAATATTCAGCAAGTAGGTAGTAATAGTTAAAATGTGTTAATTTTTTTATTTAAATACATTAGTTTTTTTTTAAGTTTTAACTTTAATTTCATTGCCTACTTGTATTTTATTTTACGATCCCTCAAAAATGAAGTTTTTTCAATAAAATGTTAAAATTACAAGAGATAAAAATTATTAAAACACTGTATACAGTTAGCGCTCTCTTAACATATGCGGAGCATGTATGCAAAAACCATAAATCCACCTTTGGTTATTTTAAGAAAAACGAAAAAGTTCCAGAGAAAAATCCTTTCAAAATTTTAAGAAGTTTTTTACTAACATCTGAGGCGTTAAGGTAGGAGATTTCGTTAATAAATTTTGAAGCAAAATAAATAGCATGTGCCTTTAAAAAAAACCAATGGATTTATCGGGTTTTGCTTGCAATTTGAATTTTATTTGTTAAAATTGTTCATTATAAGTGTTATTTAGTATTATTTATCGAGATGTAGATGCTAAAATTTTTGCGTCCATATATATAACTAATTCCTATTAGCGATAATAAAATAATACCGTTAGAAACATTAATCTAGACATTGATAATGTTATTATCTATCCTATTATTTTTCAAAATATAGGTGCTAGATTTTTTGTATCAGCCTGTATAATATAATAAACTTTACTACTTGTCCAACTTTAGCACATTAGTAAATGTGTGTTAGCTCGTTTCTGAGATTAAAGCACAAACAGACGGCAATAAAGAGCCGGACCAACATTATTTAAAAGCATAAAATTTTATTTTTGTATCGCTTGGATTCTAAAACATCAAGAAATGACAATATTTTCATAAATCAAAAAAATATTGCTTGCTTCTTCTTCTAGACAGTTGCAAATTTCATTGATACATTCTTTTGGTATTTCGGTATCTCCTCTGCATGAATTTCATGAGTAACCATTTATATCATCCTAATTATATATTTGATTTTGTTCCTAGTTTAATCTGCTTTGAGTACATGATCATAGATGATGTCAGTGACAACAAAACTTTTAGCGGGTTTGCATGAATTCTAGACTGGACTTTGCACGAATGGGTTGACTTTGGCCCTTATATTCATGCAGATTTAATGAGTTTTTTGAAATATGAGTTTAGGAAAGGGCATGCTGAAATTAGTAAAATGATAAAAATTGAGTTTATCGGTTTTTGCATGCATGCTTCATATACCGGGTGCTCTGCTACTCGACCGACAAACATACCATATATTCCTTGAGTTGATACAATCAAAAAATGTTATATAAACTATAGGCAGATTCCTCTTTGTTGCGCAGATATCGAGGGAAATAGAAAAAATGATGTGAAAAGAAAATTTATTCATCAATGAATAAGTAGCTAATTAAGATAAAATTATTGCTACTGTTCAAAATGGGAACCGCCGTTTTCTAAACATACAACTACCTTTCGTGTCGTAAAATGTTTCCAGTTAATTTCTGCCAAATCATTTTTAAGCGACGTAGTGGTCTCAATTATGTGGAATACCGCATTAATAAAATTAATTTAATTCAATGGTCTTGATAAATCAGGTTAACCTTAGTAAATTGACATATAAGCGTGACAAATTACAGTTCACTGACTTATTTAAGGCTTTTTTATTTCTGTGTTGTGTTATTAATTTAAGTCATTGTGCCACATTTTACTAATGTAGAATATGCTGATATGAATTTCATCTATGGTGTTTGCAATGGAAGTGGACGTGCTGCAGCAGCTGAATACCTCAGGCGATACCCAGATCACAATGTTCCTCACCATACAATATTTTCCAATGTTTTTCGCTGCTTAAGAGAGACAAGATCTTTCCCACATCGTCATGTAGAGAGATTTTAATGGGAATCTGAAGCAAAGTGAATTAGTTTTAAATGCAGTTGAACAAAGTCCTTCTACCAGTATCCGTAGGATATCTCAAACAATGCGAATTTCTCAAACCACTCTTTGGAAAGTTCTACATCATGATGGATTTTATCCTTATCATTTACAAAAAGTCCGATATTTATTACTTGAAGACTTAGAAAATCGAATACGGTATTATCAGTGGCTACAAAATAACTTGGAGATAATACCGGCTCAATTTACAAAGAATGGTATTAACAACACACGAAATTCCCACGTGTGGGTGGATCAAAACCTACATTCCACAATCGTAGCTAACTATCAACATCAAACATCGCTTTTCCGTCAACATATGGTGCGGCTTGTTAAATAACTATCTTATTGGACCTCATTTTATTGAAGGACCTCTTAATGCAAAAAACGACTTTCACTTTTTGGAAGAAGAATTGCCTAATTACATGGAAGATATTCCTGTGGAAGCTCGACGTGACATTTGGTTCCAGCAGGATGGAACACCACCACATTTTGGGAGACAAGTGGAAGTGTTTCTTAATGACAATTTTTTAGAAAGATGGATAGAATGAGGTGGTCCTATAAATTGGCTGGCTCGGTCACCTAATTTATCACCTCTAGATTTTTTTCTGTGGGGTTGCCTCAAATCTCGTGTGTATGCGAATCGTACACCAGATACACACGAAGATTTAACTAACTGGGTAATTGAAGCCACTAATTCTCTTACAAATGAATTGGCAGAAATTAACTGGCAACATTCAATGAATCGAAGGGTAGCTCCATGTTTAGAAAATGGCGATTATATCTTAATTAGCTGTATTTTTAGAAAATAGAGGTTCTCATTTTGAACAGTAGCTGTAACTTTATTTTAATTACATACTTATTCATTGTTGAATAAATTTTCTTTTCATATCATTTTTTTTTGTTTCCTTCGATATCTGTGTAATGAAGAGGAATCCACCTATAGTTTATCTAACATTTTTTGATTGTACCGACCATATAAGTTTGTTGGTCGAGCCGCGGAACACCTTGTATATAATGCATTCCCAATTTTCTGTAGGTTGTTAATGTATGTTAACCATCAATAAATTCTTATACATTTTTTGGGTACCATTGGATATTTGTCAGGATCACATGAACATCAACTTGGTCACATGTACATACATTAGTCGCTTTGTGAATGTGCCGGTTTATGCACCAGAAATTTTACAAACTAAAGAATTCACATTTATTTGTTATATTGCTTGAAATTGTTTTTAACTGTACATATTGATGTTATATGTATTCTGTATGATAATGAATTATTATTGCTACACATTTACAATGAAGGATCCTAAGTTGGTGACATTTTACAATTTTTCAAATGAGATTTATTTTGCACCTTATTTTCACACTTGCTCAAGTTTCACTTTCAAGAACTTGATTCACGCCACATGTTCGGTTTAGCATTTGAGGTCAACAGTTTGGTGAATATGTACAAGGTGTGTCCCAAAAGTTATGAAATATATGTTTTTGCCGTGCCCCTATTGGTTGCAACGCCACCTAACCAGTTTGGTGAAATGGGGGAAACCTCAGCTTCACAGTGTCCGCGGTCAGTTTGCTCTGAGCATCGCTGGAGTCAGGATAGTTGATTTAGTACATCTCTGTTTTGAGACCACATCATGCCATGCGATGGCGGATATTTTCGAACAACATTGGGCGATCAAATTCTGCACAAAACTCGACAAAAAAGCGTTCTTTCAGTTCGCTCGCAATTGACACTCGATTGGTCTTTTGCTTGTCCTTCAACAGTTTTGGGACCAGTTTGGCACACACCTTTCACATGTTCAATTCCTCTGTAATGATGCGATACACAATAGTTTTTGGAACGTTCAGAGTGTCAGCTAAAAACCGAACACTCGTTCTACGGTCAAAATTCAACAAAACACAAGTCACATTTTCATTGGTTTGACTTGATGGTCGTCCACAGCGGGTGCTTAAGCAATTCGTAAGTTTCTACAGAATTTGATCAGCCAACATTGTTCGAAAGTATCCACCATCATGCGTCGTGAGGTGATTTCAAAACAGAGGTGCACTAAATCAGCTATTCTGACTCCACCGATGCTTGGAACAGACTGATCTTGGGTGCGTTGTAAAGCTAAGGTTTCTCTCCATCTAACCAAACCGGCTAGGTGGCCCTGCGACCAATAGGGGCATGGCAAAAACATATATTTCATGACATTTGGGACACTTTGTAAATCAAACAACATGTCATTAAAAAAATATGTACATGTTATTAAATGTACATAATATGGATGTTTGTTAATTGAGTGCTGACTGTTTTTAATGTATCTTTTACAAAGTGATCATTAATTAACGTTAATAATCTAAAGAGTATTTGTAAAAAAATAAATCTGAGAAAACCTGGAAAAGTTGGGACATTTTGTACGCCTCTGAAGGAGAAACTTGTATATAATTTTTAAAGGGTAGGCATTGTTTTGGACTTTTTGTAACTATGAATTATTTGTTTTTCACTTAATATGTGTTATTTCATTTAAAACCATTAGCCAAGGTGTATATTGAAACACCTGACAATACATCGCAATACGGTGTGTAGGAATTTGACATAGCAAAGTATAATAATTATTCCCAAATGCTTTAGTTAGATTCTGCGCTAAACATAAATTAAATTCCTTTTAAACAAATATCTATCAGTAACAAACGACAATCCATTATGTACATTCCCGTTCACGGAAGTTCGGACAAATGATAACAAATTACAAAATAAGCTTTAAAACTGTCGAATATTTATAAATAATAAATTATTTTACATAAACTCTTTATTTATAGTGCCTATAATAAAAATA
>JAHWXV011048230.1:0-11100 GCA_024586415.1 Phrixothrix hirtus | reverse complement strand
AATTCCCTTTAATAATATTTTGATAAATACTGTTAATTAATTATTGAAATAGCAAATAAATCCTAAATAGTTCATAATTAAAAATAAACCGTTACAAAGTGCAATTACTACAGTTATTAGTAAATTAAATACACCATAATGCAGCATTAAAGCTATTTTCAATTTTGGGTCATAGGTAAACTCACCCTATTCACCAAATTAGTAATCCTTTTAGTACATATATTTTGTTAGAAATCAGCCTTAAAATAAATTCGTTTACTAATAAAGGAATTTTTAAATTAAAACCAGAACTCGACTCACATGAATTATCTGGAATGTACTCCTAGTGCATATTAAGAATAAATGAGCCCGCCGAAGTAGATCACTAATACTAAAAATAAATTTAACAATACATTTATCTTACATTTGATAAAGAAAAACATGGATATTAGTTGTAAGGGCGTATGATATAACCCAAAGATCCTAATAATTTAAGATTACATATGTTTGTAGACATCGCCACGTAATAAATAATATGACACTCCGATTCATGTACATATTGTAATTTGGAATGGCTTAACAACCGCATCATGCGTTTATAGTTTATTCACTTAAAACCACCCTCTCAGCTATTAGGTTATTGCAGCGTGCTCAAAGCAACACATTGGCATCATGTTAATGGATTTTTCTTGCAAACGACAACAAATTTTTTAAAAGTAATTTTTTGCTGGTTTAAACTCTCCCCACGTGATCGCCCATGTTTGTCGGTATACTTTAGAATCGACCTATATAAATATAAAAACTAAATTTCCATCTCAGTAAGTTATGATTGCTTCCAAATAAAAAGTGATTAATAAGCACCCAAGATAAAATCAATTACCCCAACGAAAAACAAAATAAGAATAAATCCAGTAAAACTAGAAAGGCAACAGATAGATAAATAAATTGATCAAACAGCAAAGAGTATACAAGTAAGTAATTGTTGCATCTGACCAATCTAGTGTATTGGGTGTATTTAAATAAATTGATGTGAAGTAATAATCAATTAACTGTGATTTTTTATTATTCAAATTTGAAGATCATCCTTAAATGTTGGAAAATTTAGAAAAGGCAACCAAATTGGTATAATAAAGAATTACGTAGTTAATTGGCTATTATTTCACGTCGATTAAATAAGTAACCTTTACAAATAAATCAAAACATAAAAAATTCAAATCATTTCTATTATATCTTCATATAAGAAACAAATACAAATAATTTTAATCCGAGACTATTTACTTATTCATCTATATATTTAATTACCACATTTTATAATGCTTCTAATTCTGACACTTATCCGGCCAAGTGAAACAAAACGAATAAACATTTTAGATGGTCAGTACAATTATGTACAAATAATTTAAGTACTCATAACGCACTAAATGTAGCATAGGCTTAATGATGCGTAGAAATGTTTACCTAGAATTTCATAATCAAACTAGATTTTTGGGTATAAATAAACCTTGCAAACTTTATAAAATTAATAAACACATGTATCGAAGGCTAAGTATTTTCTTTTTCATTATTAAATATTACAATCTGTTATAAATGGCACATAAATAATAAGGTAATAACAGATCAGCCAACTAAGAACTTATTTAAATGTGAGATATACTACTCTATCTAACTTCATATCTGCATCTTGCCTGTTGAAATTATGAGGACATTTATAAACTTCCATTGGTTCTCCTCGAAGTTGAGGATACTAATCAGAAGCTCTTGATAATACTTCCATTTTATTAAATTCTATATAATCTTTTAGATTTTCTAAATTAGGTTAAGCTATAGCAGACCTTAGGGGTTGATTTAGCCAGCAAAAATGCTAATGGTGTGTTATTCTGCTGATGAAGCAGCATTTTAGTTGGCCGATATAGACTTTACCACAAGAAAAGCTAAATTTATAACCGTAATAAGATAAAAAAGCATCAGTAGAATATTTCTCTAATTTTAAAAATTCCTTAAAGTTATTGGTGGATTTCAAAACCGTTTTAGTGCCAAAAACATTCTAAATTCCACAAATTATATCGCTGTCCAATTTTATATAAGGCAAATAAACAAGAGTTTTAGCAATTAAACTTTGAATATTATTAGAACTCCTTTTTGAAAAATAACACTATAAATTTCATTCAACTTCGTTCAACCGTATTCTTGTTAATATTTTTTTAGAGTTATTCAATTCCTCATACATATTTGAAGAACCAGAAATTCTACGTACTCTATCATACGAAGTATTAATAATACCAAATTTCTGACTTGGATGGGTATTTGAAAGCTTATTTAAATATCTATTAGTTGGAGTTGGTTTTCGATATACACCGTAACATAAAACACTATTAAAATTTTATGAACTATAATATATAAGAAAGGCAAACTTCCATTAGTTTCCACTCTATAGTAAGTTGAATATTTAGATTCGCACCATTTAACAAATTTAAAGAGTATCTCTTCATACTTCCAAGTAATGAAACTGTCATCACATAACGGATCCACCTTTTATGCGTTAGAACAACTTTTTTAGGTCGGTAAATTTTTCAGCGGAGAAAAATCTAAAAACAACCTTCTTCTCGGATAAGTAAGTAAAAATCGTAGGTCCCGTGTCAATGTGATGATTGACACGTTAAAAATCCTAACTGGTGGTGTAACTCCTCCAGATTCGGCAAAATTGCAAGAGACATGGGGAAATGACCATAGGACCAAAAGAATTTCTGCATCCCCAATCTTCAGTCACAAAAACAAACAAAGAAAAATATGTTACTAGTTTGAAGCCTAGCATTCATTCAACAAGATATTTAGAATTAATAATTGTATGTTCTGTTTTACCAACGTATGACTTTGAAGAACAAGCTATAGAAGTATCTAAATTATATGTGAGCGAACCAATAGTATTCACGATAGGTCTCTTAGAAATTATATCATTATGTATCTAAGGAAGACCACATTTTCAAAATAAAACTTCAGAATTAGTTATGTCATTTTAATTTCAATCTCCATCTAATTTCAAAAAAATTGCTCTTTTGCAGTCCCCACTTCCCACTTCTAGCCCCATAGTTTCGTAACCTCATGAGCGAATTTATTGGCACTAAATATGCTTCAATTCAACGCTCTTAACAAAGATGAATGTACTCTCCTTCAACTGTAACGCGGAACCAATAGCTATGTATGTACACTGTTACTTATAGAAGTTTTCTAGTATGGTTTATCGGGATCTTTGCTTTCGATAGCCCTCACGAGGCATCCCATTAACTTATTTTAAATAATAACTGATAATAACCAATAAACTTGGTTGTTTTTCTATCAGGTTTCGGAAATTCATTAAGACATGATCTAGTTAAAATTCCAAGAGGGCGGCCACAGTAAAGTAAACATTAGAAGTGGCATAGTTTATCGGAAATATATTTATAAAATCATTTCTCCAGCTATAAATGAATAGAACGTCATAATTATTTTTTCTAAGAACTTAAGTAATTCTGTTTTTGTAAATATTTACATAAATAAGCTCTTTAAATAAGTGCCATGTCTGTCAAAAGCTGCCAGATTTCATACTTTAATGCATAGAGATGACTGACAAGTGTTATTTAATTTCACGCCAGTAATGTAAACATGTTGAACAAATTGCAGTCCAATTTTTGTTTAAACGTGAATGAGTTTCTAAAAATTTACTCTAAATGTTAGTTATATTTAATTTTGAGACAACCTGTGTATATTACAACAAAATTCAATTTTGGGGCACATTATGTTTCTACAATATGATTTAAATCGCTTTTAAAAGATACCAAAATACTAATTTTGTAGTAAAAATTCCAAGAATGCTACAAAGCAATTGTGAATTTCTCATTTTAGTAACAAAATTCAATTTCTCCATTTACGTCAACCAATAAATATTAAATTAAGCAGTTTTTCAATACCCAAAGCGTTTAAATTAGTTTATAGCTTCATCCAATTTTCTCTATCTACGATAAATATCAACACAAATTTAATTCGATTAATGCCTATTATAAAAACTTATATATTTTTACATTTAGAAATTATTAACTAATTTTCTTAAATAACTTTTACGTAAAAATATGAAATGGTTAAGGTTAAAATATTTCTGGAAAATTATAATTATCAGTTTTCGGGACTTATGTTGGTATAATTTTATTTAGATGTTAGCAATTAAAGTATTTATTCATCCTTGTTTCTATTCATAATTTAAAAATGTAATTGTCAAAATAAAATGTTTTCAAGTATATGAAATACAATAATGTTCGCTAAATTCTACCTTAGTTTATTTCTACATAACCTTAATTCCAAAATCCTGGAGAACTTTTGTACATGATATTAGAATTAATTATTTTGAAACAGCGCCTACATGATGTAAATTTATAAAGACCCCAGATCGAAGCTCATAACAAACTTGGGATTTTCATCCATAGTACACTGGAAACATATCGTGTATTGTTAAAAATTCAATTTCCCCATCATGTTTTGATCTGGTTGGTTAATTATTTTCCAGTAAAATGTTTGAAAGAGTATTTATTTCAATATGCAATGCTAAAGAAGGCCATTAGTTAATTATAACTTTCAGTAAACCCCAGATACTCCGATGGTGTAGAAACTGGTTTGCAATATTAGCTCTTTTACTGCATTTTATTTACTAATATAAAAAGTTTGTTTTGATATATTTTGTTGTATATTTATATAACAAACTATGTTATATATTTAATCCTCACTATATTCGGAGTATTGATAAGAGATTACCGTCAGTTAATTTCCTATTATATAAAAAACATTATCTTCAATTTCTAGCGATTCTTGAAATCAGAACTTGCACAATTAATTAAATTATTTATTATCATATGTACTAACATCAAAGTAAAATTATAAACGTTTATTATAAACTTTCCACCTTTATCGAAAAGATAAAAAGTCTAGTCCCTGTGTTACAAAACTTTAGCGGTCATTTTCTCATGTAATTTCTCATCGTATGTCTGCAAACATTCTACCGTGTTTATTTTAATGACGCGTAGCTATTTTTATTCAAATTTTATTCGAAATGCATTGTACACAATTTGGTTTACTAGAAATATTGTTTTGGAAAATAATAATAAAACGACCGCTGAATGGGGTGGAAATATGCGTGAATTAATTCGATTCTCGTAAGATCCAACATTAGAAAAATTAAATAAATTCGTTCTTATTACATTTTTCTAAAGATTGTGTATATAAAGTAGTATATAATGATAATTCAAATCTAAACCAAACAGTTTCTTAACTAATTAAAAACAGGATAGCTAGGGAAATAATAAACTTTAATCAAATGTAATGGTTACGCCCGCAAAACAAACTTGAACGTTCCAAAGTTAGTGAAATAAACTAAAGGTCGGATTTAACATGACAAATCGTGCCTATGAGGGCTTCTTAAATCATAGAAATAAAAAAACTTAAAAGAGGCACTGTATAATTGAACTACTAGAAACTCAGGGCATTGTACGGAAATCTACATAGAGTTAAAGTGACCGCGGTAAAATTGAGCTATTTCAACTAAACGTGAAGTAAGGTCATCTTGAAATGCAGTCGTCCGATTCGTCAAACAAATTAGGAAAGGGAAGCTACAAAAAATAGTACAAAATCTAGAGGACGCAGACTCCAGATCTTTTTCGTACAGGTGGTAGCATAAACTTACAATGCGAACATCAGCTGAAAGATCGCCATTTCTCGGCAATTCAAAAATGTAAATCAGGCACCGAAGTAGATTAAGTACTTCCGTTACGATTATAATAATAAAGACTCTGACGTATAGTCCTCTAAAGCCCTAAAGTCTTTAAAACTATCACAAAGCGAAGGGAATAAATTTAAAATAATCAGAGGTGTACCGAGCGTGAAACGTGCTTTTAAAGACGGTTCTAAAGCAGGGAAGCCAAAGAGGTCTGCATTAAGCACAGCCCTCGGTACCATTTTCTGGATGCTAATTTGACGGCAGCGTCCAAATTTCAAGACAGCTTAAATAAATGTTGGGCCAAAAAGTATATATTTTGTGCCAGTTGGGCCAGTCATTTTCAGATATTGGACCGGAGCCGTTTCCGAAATATGCCCCCTCCTTTTCCGATGCAAATTTAAAATTTTAAATATATTTATCTATAAAGAATGCACATAGTTAGATAATATATAAAAAAAATAAATATAAATTTATTAAATAGTAAATGCAAATCAATTATAGCTATAAATTTCATTAATGTAACTGATATAAACTGAAGTAAATAATATAATTTGATACAAATAAAAATTCAAACAAGAAGGTAACCAATCCTGCAATAGCACAAGTAATAGAGGTTCAAAACTTACTAGGGTGGATTGAAAAGATATTTCAATAGAAAATAATTGCTATCCAAAGTAACAATTGGCTTACAGATTAATTAATAAATATATGTCTAGTCGAAGAAGCTTAAAGGGAACACTGTATCTATCAAGATCGTAATTTTACCACAACTATAGTTAATGCTTACGCAAGAAATATAATTATCTCACAACTTTTGAATATGGTACTCAATGCTAAAACTACAATTAGAATCAAAGCTACATAACAATTAAAAATAAATTTTAGTCATCAAAAAATTTCTGTACAAGATGCATTATGGACATTAAATTATAACTTTCAATTTATTAAAAATTATTAGTTACAGTTATGTGCAAAATATTTTCATCAAGGACTAAATACTAACATGTTGATATTCTAATAAATTGTTGGTTCTGACTACAATAAGCTAATTACGAAATATTTGAGACATTTATGTAATAAATTGCCTGTAGGTACACTTAAAATATCTTTGAACCAGAATATCCATTTTAAAAATAAAACTATGGTTTTATAAATCAAACAATTAACCTATTTACCTTGAAAAGCTTTTACAAATACACTATAATACATTAGAAACCAAAAAAATTAAACTAAACAAAATACATTCGATTGTTTATAGGAATTTTACAATATTTTATTATGAAAGTGAAAAATACCTATATTATTTATAATTTATTTAAATACAAAATATGTAACAAAAAAGCAACTATTGAGAATATACCAAACTTCTTGCAGTTGTTATTTTTTTGGACTTGAAGTCTCTATACTATTTCTCAAATCATTTGCAACTTCCCATCCCCCGTTTCTGTGCCATGCAAAAGCAATGTAGTGAGCGAACATTTCTTTTACCAATCCTCGGAATAGATACATGTATATAATAATTTAATGTATATAATAATGTAATAGGTTTGTAAACATTGGGTGATATCGTTTTAAACCGGTTTGTGTACCATTTTCCATGCAACAACATCTGTTTAGGTAAATTTCCCAGTTTAGTTGGTACTGCTATATCCACTTGCATTGTAGTCCTTCCAAGATTCACAAAAATCAGTGGAGAAAGAAAAATAACCGATATTTGGGCACGAAAACTGCAGTTACTTGCGCTTCTAAAAAAATATTTAATTCATAGTTATATTAGATTTTAAGTTATAGTAAATAAAATAAAAATAAAAACAAATAGTTTATAAAATTTAAATCTTACTCCTCTAATGCCTGTCCACATGTCTGGATTTCATAATTTTTGATCTCTATTAGAACATTTGATTGTATATCCAAGCTTTCGTTAATCGTGTTGTGCGCTAACATAGTTAAATTCTGATGCATGACTTCCTCTAGGAAAATTGGACATTTTCTCTGCCAAACAATGGGAATGTTTGACACGTTTTAACCATATGGTGAAGTGCCATAAATCCTGTAGAAAAATTATGGTAAACATATAATGATTTTAAGCGATGTAGTTGTAATGTATATACTTGTAGTCGTAAAGAACAAGGCCATCATGCTTCAGAGAAACTTTTCCCAACTGTTGAAAGTTTCTTTCAATCAATAAACCTTTGTTTTGTATGCTTGCAATAAATTCATTTCTTCGTAAAACTGGGCAACCATTCTAGTAAGAGAAACTGCTGCGTTTGAATTGCTAAAGAAATTCTTTACAATTTCGCTGTCCATATACGTTACGCATAAAACGTAAAACAGTGAATCGAATGAGAAGGTGTTATTAATTTTTACTGATCTTTCCTTTTGAAACCTAACAGCTACGAGTTGATTGTCGTTTACTAGCACTTTGATACTTTCTCGTGGGCTAGACCAGTTCTAATTTGCATCGAAATAGGTGTGCTTATTTTGCTAATGTATTCACTTAATTTCCTTGGCCCATCCAGTATACAGACCTGTTTAAATCACCTATATAACTATCTTCAAAAGAAGTAGGCATTTTGCATCATTAAAGCAGTTCGTGCAATAAATGCTTTGACCATAACCTTCTCCTCCAATTGGCATCCCACAAATGAGGTGAGCTGGTAGAAGGCACCTGGGACATTTATGTGCGACTCCAGTTGTCTTTTGCAAACCAAACATATTTGGAATGTTTCAGCTACTTGATTCTGTTCAATAAATGCTGCATTTGTACTATGTCGATCTGGAGGGATGCTAGTTTGCCGTTCGTTAAGGATCTCCCCTCTTAACCCTGCATCTTATTCTTGTAAAGGTTCTGTAACATGTTAAGATCGCAATTTTAACATACCATTTAAGCTTGCGTAATATTTTCGGAGTAAAATATCTGGGTGAACCGGTAAACGATAGTCCGTAAGAACTCTGGAATTTATGCATTCGTAGTCCTGTTCTACTTCGCTATTTGAGACTCTTTTTACGCCACTGGCGTAAACAGCAGTAAACAAATGAAGG
Organism: Phrixothrix hirtus; assembly: GCA_024586415.1. NCBI lineage: Eukaryota > Metazoa > Arthropoda > Insecta > Coleoptera > Phengodidae > Phrixothrix > Phrixothrix hirtus. The sequence goes on along the minus strand of JAHWXV011048230.1, from coordinate 2,342 downwards.
TTTTCAAATATATGCTCTATTACTTCAAGAAGTTCAGGAATGAAGAAAGCATTTGGACGCTCGTTGCTGCTTTCATTTTCAAGTAAAGTATCAACGCTTTGTTTAACGGATTTTGCTATTATTACAAACGTACTTGAAATTTTTGTTTGATAAGATTTATTTTCATCCAATAGACGTTGATTTTCAATGTTATTGGTACCTTCCGTTGATATTATCTTCCTCACTTGAAAGTTGTTTTAAATCTTTTTCTGCATAACTCGTTATCAGTTTCAGAGCAGGCAATGATACAAATTAACTTGTAAATTTCTAGCACTTCTGATAAGCTAATTGCAGTTATCAGTCTACAGATGCATGCAATGAAAAAATTTTTATAACTGGTCTACCACTGTACAATGATGTTATCTTTGAGGCAAGTTTAACAACGTGTACACAGTCTATGCGTAGCCATACTTTCGTTGGATCAGCTTGCGTATTATTATGCAGGCATTATTAAGCCACGTTCCATTAAAATCAAGAATACATGCTTGTATTAACACCTTGCTATTATCCACATCTACAGTTTCAGGTAGCATTCCGCCATCTCTTACCCATATCATCAGTCAAAACGTTATAGCTGGGGTGATGTGCCTAGAACTAAGCATTTGACAAACCGAAATACCTTTTATAGTTCCTGCACAATATAAGACATGTGAACTGGGGTCGTCTACATTTTATTTGCATATTTAATAATGTTACCAGTTACCAGTTACCAATACGCGTAGATAGTCGTTTCGTTTCGCATCATCTTTTTATACAGTTCTACTTGAGCATCAGACCAAAAATAAACAAAGAATTTCCCCGTACTAATGTCTCGGATAAATCCCGGAAACCATTTTTTAACTAAAATGACTGCCTGGTGGTAATACATAGAAAGTCTCCATTTTTTACGTTTTTCGTATAGTGCTTGATTAAGCACTTTCGCTGAAGGAAGTGTCGATGTCACTCTGTCTCCAGTGTTCATAATCTTTGACGCAAATGTATTTCTCAGATAGGAGCCACTGGTTCTGCACGTTGAACTATTTTGCATGTCCGAATGATTTAAACCGCATAGATGCTGCATTCCTTGATGGGAAATTCCCTGATAAATACCTTTTATTCTGATGTTTATTCAAACTGTCGTGTCGCTATCTGTTGGCTTTCTAGGTACTTGTCTCTTCAGATTTGGATTATACTCTGGACATATTGTATTAAACGTGCAATAGTTATTGAGTTCTTGATTAGGATTCACTTTGCTTCTTTTAAAAACCCAAGTACAGGGTGCAGTGGATTTTTCCAGTAAATGGTCTGCTACAATATGAGTTCAAGAAGGCTGTTATAAAATCCATTTTGGATTAATTCCTTTGCCATGTACAAGTCGTAGCTGCATTTTTTCTTTCCATGTATAGATATGTACATGTAATTGAAATTGTTCTTCAAATTCTGTGGAACTAGAATCATCATCCGTGAAAGCTATTCCAATGGAGAGATAACCTGTAATAGCTCGTTATGCAACCAATTAAGAAATGCCTTATGGTTTATTTTAAAATTTTATATACACGGTTTTATTGTATTAATAAAAATATTTATCAAGATCCATTCACTTCACAGATAAGCAAATAGGTGCGCCATTTTGTTGTTCTAACTTTAGAATTTTATCAATATACTCGCAAACTACTGTGCAGTCAGGCACACCCTTTTAGCTATCATGATTCCATCCTCCTTGCAATTTTCGTGCTCATTCTAATCAACACTCGGAAAACTCTTTATACTAAACCACGTCCCCTCACCTACTAACGCTAGTCAGACACGTCCCTTATCCTACTCGGATTCCATACTTCTCGCGCTCTCATAAACCCCACTCCTGCATCTCATTCTTGTAGGAAACGCAGGGCGGTAGAAAACTACCCTGCCAGAACGCATATCCTTATCATTTTACCTCCGATTTACCCCCTTGACTACAGACTATCTAGAAGGTTGGTTGCTATACTACTCATGCTATAGCTAACTACGATTTATATTTAAAAAATGCACCAATTTATGTAACAATTGACAAATAAATTATATGAAAAACGGTAAACACCAACTTGTTTATCTTAAAAGAGTGTTACCTCAAGATGGTGGAAAGAGTTTTCTTTAACTTCACAAATAGTTGAATATCGAAATTTTCCAAAATGTTAAATATTCGACCTTTTATTAATAGCTCGAAAACAAAATATAATAGCGGATTTTGGTTTTTAGCATTAACCTTAACTCGACAATATATATATATATATATATATATATATATATATATATATATATATATATATATATATATATATATG
>JAHWXV011047697.1:0-14571 GCA_024586415.1 Phrixothrix hirtus | reverse complement strand
AGAAATTAGTGAAAGTAGAGAAATTAGTGAAAGTAGACTTCTAAATCAGCTTACCACAACAGGCACAGAGCGGAATGTTAATCATCCAAGCGAAAAAGCTGGAGTATATGAGAAGAAGCAAGAAACGCCTGCAGTTAGTTCGACTTCAACTATTATCACGAGAAGTCGTAATAAAAACCAAAAATAAACGGCTTAAAAATGACAGATGGTACTCTGTCGAAACGTTGCCACAATAAAAACTGTCCTTTTAAGGACCAAAAAAACACGTGGAAGGAATCTCGGAAAAACGAAATCGCATACATATATACGATTTTTGAAACAATGTCTTATTGTAGAATTATTAGAAAATGATTCGGATAAATGTTAGCAATTTTATGATAAAATATTGCAAAGGTGTGACAAGAGTATGATTTTTCAAGAAACATTTTATTTTCTGATGAAACCACGTTCCATTTAAGCGCTACGGTGAATCGAAGCAATTACCGATTTTAGTTTCAAGAATATTTTTACTGGATAAAGTCCACACTCTGCATCCTGCGAAGATAAATATTTGAGCTGATACGATTGGTGATAGTATTGTGGAGTCCTATTTCTTTGATGCATCTCTCAATGCTGAAATATGTCTTTAACATTTCAATTGGTACTTGGATTAGTTACGTTGTTTCCAGATAATGCAGACGAAGATGTTCCGGACGAGCAACTGTGGTTTCTACGTGATGGCGCTCATCAACATTTTGGTGTAAACATTCAAGGGTATTTGAATGATATCCTTGAAAATCGTTGGAGTAGTCGAAGAAGTATGGCCGAATGGCCTCCGCGTTCTCCGAACCTACTTCCTTTGCACTATTTTCTCTGGTGAAATCTGAAGGACAAGGTGTATTGACAAACACCCAATATAATTGAAGAATTTGAAAATCAAATAAGGATTGAAATGAGGAACATCCCACAAGCATTCTTAAACAGTTTTCATGTTCGTATTGGGGACTGTCAAGTACAACGTGATGATTATATTTTCAACTTTTATGAGTTTCAAATTCATCATGATAATGTATTAATTCGATAAAATGTTTGGATTAAAAATTGAAAGCTTTTGTTTTCCCTCTATTATCCGTTGCCAACAAACCACTACAGTAGTAGTACCGTTGAATGCAGTATATTTCAAGATTTCAAATAAACCCTAACAAGGCGCATACTGCCATTTGAAATAAAAGTTGAGACGTGTTTTTGGATTTTTCCAGCAAATCGTAGATTAAAATAATATGAATTTTATTTAAGACTTTTGGCCAACTTGGTATTCGTCAGCTAATGCATAACTGCTTGGTTTACTTTAGAAGATTACAGATAAGTAAGTCTAGCAAAGCGCACCCGAAACCCCTTCAATTTGTACCATTTATGGACACCCAAGCCGAGGCCAATACCGATAAACTTGGTCTAACCAACGCAAACTTATCGTCTACATATTAGTGTTGATCGAGGTTTTCCAGACTTATTGCAATGTATACAATGTTTTATTTATTTCTTATTTGGTTCCTTTTTCATTTTTATACATTTTAATAAATTTGTCTATTTTTTCAAATCAGCTTTATTTTATTAAAGTTTTATTAAATAAAATAGCGAAAATATTTAAATCGATGGGGTGCAAGTCGTAGCACATATTGCAACTTTCAAATTGATTTCCCTTAAAAAATAGCGCATTGTAAAGAAACGCAGATCAACGATTAACATTTTCTTTATTTTAATTTGTGGCTGAGTCTATGGTATGGGGAAATTACCACTACTATGGTCATTTTGTCATGCATATTAGAATTTTACCGAATTTGGAGGAGCTTCACCGTTAGGGATTTTTAATGTGCCAAACATCATAACGACATGGGAACTACGATTTTAGTTTATTGTCCTAGAAAAAGGGGTGCTTTCAAGTTTTTATCAGTTGAAAATTTTCCGAGCTCGAATGAGTTTTAACCGGTGTTCCTTCGATGCAGAGGGGAAAATTTTAATACTACACTAATCTATTAAACATTATTTGCATTCCAGATACATATATTTGTACAGTTAGTTGCAAAAATTAAGGTACGCAGGTACACAGATTTTTAGTTATATCACATTTTCTAACACCAAACTACATTAGTAGAATATCACTAAAAAAATTAATAATTTTGTGATCAAATTAGCGATAACGTGGGAGTCACCTAGTATATTTCCGTGACTACTCATGCTCTATATCACTTTATCAGCTTAAATGAATCATCCTTGCCCAACTGTTCTTGTATATTCTGGCATTTATAGTTCATACATAAATTACAAATCGAAATTAAATCCAGTGAAAATAAATTTCGAGAGAAATCACAAATTAGTTACTAGAAAAAAATGTCATATCAGTTAAATCAAGCCAAAAGAAATTATAAAAAGAAATTAAAGAACAATAATCGAAGACCTGCATGGGAAGAAATAGCCTCATTTGGCAAATCCAGTACGGTGTTCTGAAGAGAGCCGTGGAGAACAAAGATGGAACTGAGAGACAGGCGCAGTTAATAATTCCAAAAAATAGAGTGGCAAGGATTTAGTAACAGCTACATGATCTAGGAAGAAAACATTGAAAAAGGTTGGCGAACGATTTTATTGGGTGAACTGAATATTAGTTGATCAAGGATTGCAAGCCACACTAATAACAGAAGAAGCGGCAGAGAGGTTAGGAGTACCAAAATAAATAACTACACTAAGGAATAAAGATGTAAGTAAAGTAAGACAGAAAATAAATGTCGTGATATATCCAAAGTTTCCGAGTAAAGTCATATTAATGACAGGAGCTTTAATACTACCTAAGTTAACAGGGACATTACGAGCAAGACCGTTAAAAGAGGAAAAAGAAAATAAAAATGGAACAACGTTATATTAGCGGATCCAGTGTATAACGATCCAGACCCGATTGATGTGTTACTAGAAGCAGAAGATTATGGAAAAATCGTGCAAGGCATTATACAAAAAGACAAGCAAGGGCTACTAGCACAAAAAACAACGTTAGGTTGGATTTTATCGTGAATAATAACAAAACAGGAAGAAAAAGCCATAGAAGTAAAAAATATGACAATACAGACAAATGGTGTAGCAAGATTTTGGGAATTAGAAGAATTACCGGAAGAAAGAAAGAGAACGGAAGAAGAGGAAGAATGTGAGAACATTTTTGAAGAAAATTACACAAGAATAGAAAATGGGTCATTTGTAGTTGAAATTCCATGGAAAAAGAATCCAGACCAATTAATGGAACCAAGTAATAAAGCAGTAGTAAGGTTGTTACAAACAGAAAAGAAGTTCCAAGCAGAAAGGCATACTACGTTAACTAGCTCAGGAGCAAAGCGGTATAGTAGGGGAGATCGGTGTAGTCTAAGATAATAAAAAAATATACTTCTCAGCCACAGTCCAGTGGTTCGAATTAAGTCGATGCTATCATAAAAAAGGTAAGAAAAGAACAGGAAAAGAAGGGTGCCAGTCGTTCACATTAACAACAGGTAAACACGTGAATGACAAGATTTAAACCTAAATTAAAATTATTCGTAGCACATGTTCAGGATGCGGAGTAATCGTACCTAAGAAATCCTAAATTCATTTAAAGTAGAAGAAGGAAGGATTCGAGAAAACCAAGGTAATGTAAACAAATAAACGGGCATTTATTCAAACCCATAAACAACAAGCAAATATATTGCACAACATTATTATATACCAAAAAACTTCATGAGGTTTTTACAGATCAAAGCTAACCTAGTTTATTTCGTTGAGACCTCGTAACTATCAAATATAATATTACGTTTCCTTAAATTTAAATAAAATGATTACATAAGGAAAGGTTCAGAGAACAATATGTTCGTTAAATAAAAAGGCTAAAACAATACAAAATATTGGTAGTTGTAGTTAATTACTTAATAAATGCTAAAAATAAGAGCGTCAGCAAATTTCAAGTAAATTTATAAAAATTGAATGTAAAATTAAATATTTACGTGAGCGAGCTAAACAATGCACGCAATAAAGATAACAAAAATAATCATCTAAAGTAAGTCGCTTCTATTGCAGACTAAATACAATTAATAATTAATTTTGAATAAAAAGAACTTGCAATTAATATCCCTTCTCTAGAGAAACATATTTATATTGCACGTATGCATTATGCATACCCTATATATTGAAAAAAATTTAAAATAACGCTTTAGATAGATCGTAACTGTAATCTTATATCTTGCACTAATTGTAAAGCTATGAATTATCATTGAAATGGAGGTATATATTTTTAAAAATCAAGCAAATATCGACGCAATTATTTTGCATAATAAGTACATTTAAAACTGAAGTTAATAATTAATTTATATAAAATTTTATATTTAAATACAAGCAAATTTAACGTAGAAATTTTATCCCTTCTATCTTGTCGGCACTAGCATATGTTTGGATAGGATATGACTCGCAATTATAAATAGCGTCTGTACAGCAGGCAGTTAAAAATTATTTAGTAACTTATAAGATTGATTTCGTCTATTATGCTATGACGGGTAGATTCCATAATACGGAGAACACGAAGATAAAGACTTAATTAGCAATGAAAATGTTTACGACCTTAAGAAATCCATTTGTCGGTATATCTGGTAAAAGAAAAGCTTAAGAATTATGATACGTCTATCTTCTAAAGTCAACACAACCCACGATATTAATTAGGGCCTTATGTGTGAGATCCTACCAGTCAAGTATTGTATCGAATATGAACAACGCCTTTTTTCATAATAAGAGTAAGAAATTCTAATTCGTCACATTGTGCGTCTAAACGTTAGTAAAGAAAAGTAACAAGTGTTCGTTCAAGGCGATCCACGCCCAAAAAAGTAAAAGACAAGGAACTCGTGTTCTATTGAATTTAAAGCTTTTAAACGAATTTTAATATTTCTAAACCTTCACGTTAGATAGCGATACTTACTAGATAAATAAACTGCATGAAAGGAAACCTCTAAACTATTCAAATTAATTAGAAGTAACCGTTGTTTTTAAATACTAACATAACTGAAAGAGTTATTTTTCATTAAGATAACTATACACCCACGAAAACGAATTTTGCTTATATAACACTAAAAATTCTATACCTATTTGTTAAAAAATTACACACAGGTATATACATAGTGTACCTAACAAATATAAACGAAATAGAAATAAATATTTATATGTCAAGCCGAGACCGTGACAGGCAATATGAAAAGCAGTACAAAGAGTTCATGAAAGTATGAACAATTAGGGCATATGGTAAAAATATAGCAAGTAAATCAAAAGCAAGGATATTACATACCACACCATGTAGTACAAGTAGCTGCAAAATTCAGAGTAGTATTTGATGGATCTAGTAACGCAGCAAACGGGAGGACCACAAATGACATAATGCACACAAGACCAAGATTACAAGAAGAATTGATTGACATAATGCTGAGGTGGAGGAAGCATAAAATTGCATTCATAGCAGATATCGAGAAAATGTTTCGCCAGATAAAGGTAAAAGAAGAAGACCTACGGTTTCAAAAGATAATATGGAGAAAAAGTACAATAAAACCGTTGACAGTATATAAGCTAACAACAGTAACATATGGAACAAAAGCGTTACAAGCATTAGCAAAAGAAGGAGAACGAAGATATCCACGAGCAGCACAAATAGTGAGAGAAGGTTTTATGTTGGTAATTTGATATCAGAGGAAGATAATGAGCAAGAAGGAGTAAAACAGTGCAAGGAAATAATGGAATTATTACAAAAAGGTGGATTTACGCTGAGGAAGTGGTCGAGCAATAGTTAGAAAGTGTTGGATAAAATTCCAGAGGAGTGGGAAGTCAAGAGGATGTTAGAAATAAAAGAAGAAATGGGTGATAAATAAATAGAGACAAGAAGATCATTAGGAATTCAATCGAATCCAGTAAGAGATGAATTTTTGTTTAAAGTAAAGCAAGGGAAGAATACAAACTGAACAAAAATACCGATATTAGCGGAGACAGCAAAATTATTTGATCCGTTAGGATTGTTGGCACCGGTTATTGTAACAGCAAAATTACTAATACACGAGTTATGAAAGAAAGAAATTGAGTGAGATAAAGAAGTACCAGAACAAATTGAAGATAAATGGAAAAAATTAGAACAGAGTTGATGGAATTAGAAAAAATCAGAATACCAAGATGGATCGATTACGCAAAACAAGCAGAAACTGAATTACACGGATTTTGTGATGCATCGGAGAAAGCGTATGGGGCAACAGTGTGTGCAAGAACGAAGAATGAAGGAGGAAAGTGGAAAATGGAATTGTTGGTAGCAAAAACAAAAGTGGCACTAATTAAACAGAAGAAAATAATACCGTAATTGGAATTATGTGCGGCAAAATTATTAGCCAAATTAATGGAGATCAGTAAAAGCATTAAAAATTCACAGAGTAAAGAGTGTAGCGTGATCATATTCAAGGATCACCTTAGGATGGATTAAAGTAAGACCAGAAAAATGAAAAGCATTTGTGGCAAACAGAGTGGGATAAATAAGAAGAGGAGTTTCGGGTGTAAAATGGCAATACATTGCTTCCAAAGAAAACCCGGCGAATATACTAAGTAGAGAGATGAATCCGAAAGAACTAAAAGAAAACGAATTATGGTGAATAGAACCAAAATAGGTACAAGAAGAAAAGGAGGAAATATAAATAAGAATACCCACACCAATAAATGAGATAAAAAGGAGGAATATTGTATAATATCAAGAGCAAAGCAAGAAGAGGAAATAGCGAAGAGATGTTCAACACTGAATAAATTAGTAAGATGTATAGCCTATTGTAGAAGATTTGTAGAAAGATGTAGGAAAAAACAAAAATAAATAGTGCCTTGACAGTAAAAGAGCTAGAAGAAGCTGTAATAGGAATAATAAACAATACACAGACTCTTTATTTTGGGAAGAAAAGAAAATATAAGCAAAGGAGAAGAAGTAAGTAAAGGCAACAAGTTAGTAGCTTTAAATACATTCATAGATGGAGAGCGAATAATAAGGGTAGGAAGAAGATTACAGAATTCAAGATTAGGTTATAACCGGACGCACCCGATTGTGTTGTCAAAAGAAAGTTATTTGTCAGAACTGATAATCAGAGATGCGCATGAAAGATTGTTGTATGGAGGATTACAAAATATGATAGCATATGTAAGAAGAAAATATTGGGTAATGAATATGAAGATAGTATGCAAGAAGATAGTAAGGAGCTGTATAAGGTATCATAGATACAGGCATCAAATATCGCAACAGATTATGGGAAATTTACCAAAAGTAAGGGTGACCGAGTCATTACCAATTACACACACACATTAGTTAATTATGCCGGACCAATTTATATAAAAGCAACAAAAGCAAGAAGAGTCAAGTCGTATAAAGGATATATAGTGCTTTTCGTGTGCATGTCAACAAAAGCGTTGTACATAGACAGTGACATAATAGCGAAAGCATTTTTAGCGGCATGCCAGAGATTAGTGGCGAGAAGAAGGAGATGTTTACACATGTACAATGATAATGGGATAACATTCGTAGGAGCAAGGAGGAAGTTTCAAGAAGAAGTACGAAGAGAAGTGAAAGATAAAAAGGTAAAGGAGTTATTACCGACAAAAGGAACGCAGAGGCATTTCATTCCACCATCAGCACCGCATTTTGGAGGATTATGGGAAGCAGGAGTGAAGTCGGTAAAGCAGCACCCGAAGAAAATAATTGGAGATACTCAAGTATGGAAAATTAAATACACCAATACAAGATATTGAAGCATATCTGGGTCAAAGAGACCATTATGGGCAATGAGTGAAGATATAAATGATGAAACAGCACTAACACCGGGCGATATTTTTGACTGAAAGAAAATTAGCCACACCACCAGATCCAATAACAACATAGATTGATGGGAAGTTACTAATAAGATGGAGAGAGTTGGAACAAAGAAATAGAACATTTTGGTAAATGTGGTCCAAGGATTATTTACATAATCTTCAACACAGAGAAAAATCGAAATTTATAAAACAAAATTTAAAAGTACGGGACTTAATTTTAATGAAAGAAGATAAGGTATCAACAACACAATGGCTATTAGGAAGAGTGAAGGAAGTTTTTCCGGATGAAAATGGAGTAACGAGAGTAGCTTCAGCAACGATAAAAGGTAAAATATATAAAAGACCAATAACGAAACATATATTATTGCCAAATAATGAAGAGGAAATGGTAAAGAGAGCTAATCAACAACCGAAAGTTATGAGTTCAAGTATTCAGAATATAAAAAAAGTAGACTAGAAATAGAAGAGAAACTAAGGTAGTTTAGAGTCAAGGTCAATCAAATGATAGAAGCAGTAAATAGGACGGAAAATGGTATAAGGCAGTGGATGAAAACAAGTTGAGCATAAAGATGTTAGGAACGTATGAAGTAGCAAGCAGCTGTTTGAGGGCTTAAATGAAAATTATAGAAGCATTTTGAGCATTCAGTTGGTACATGGAAGCATATACAATACAACAACACTAATAAAAATACACAAATCGATAGGAGAAGCTAATATCAAGTTACCAACAAACATAGAAATATCACCAAGACCAATACAAAGACTAAAGGCGAATGAAACGGCGGACGAAATAATAGGAAATGCGTATTTTGCGATTTCCGATAACAGCAATATCGTTTCGAAATATAGATGGCAACTAAAGGAGGAAGTTGTAGCAGTGAATTATGATTTGCATGAATATTTCAAGGTCGAATGGGATAAAATGGACAGTAAGGTGAAGATAACAGAAACAAAGTTTTTATGTACACTGAAAGCAATAAACAATATGGAGGACAATCCAAACTGTGAAATAGATCATATATTTCACAGAAAAGAAAAGCTGGAGTGTATAATGAACCAAATAAGAATAGAACAGTTAATACGACAAAAACTATATGAAGGTAATGTATGGCTATTTATAGCACCAAATAGTGTAAGAGTAGATGTGATCTGTTCCGAAAGTCAGCAAGATGTAACACTAAATGTTGCAGGACTTATAAAAATAATTCAAAACTGTGTCATGCAGTACAAACCAACAATCATTAAAGCAACGCAGCAAATAAATGTCAAGGTTGTTGCGGCGTATGCAAGGGCAGTAAACTTGAACTTGGTAAATAAATACGAACAAAAGCTGATTAAGTTGTTTGAAGTAAAACTGATAAGCAAATTGCAATTTCTGGATACAAATAATAAATAACAAGAAATGACAGATGTGGACCAACCAATGTTAAGACAAATTCACAAGCTTGTAGAGGGAATCGGTGGACTTACTGCTGCAATACTACTCACAATATTTATAATCGCATGGAAATCAGTGACATGGGGGTGTAACACATGGAAAAAGAAAAGGAAACCAGCAGCAGATCAATTATAGATGACACCGTTGAGAATAACGTTGAGCAGTACAAAAAACAGAAGTGGACAACAACAGGCAAATCAAATAACGAAGTAAACACCAAGGTAACTTATAAATTCAGTCTAATTTAAAAAGATGACAGTATGTCTGAAATACTTTAAAATAATAAGGAAATATCAGTAAATTAGAAATTAAAATTAAGATTATTTAAAAGTATTTCAAACAGAAACAATGTAGGTTAAATTGCTGCATAAAAAAATCTATGTTACCATTAGTACAGAATAAATGTTTAGTCATATGAAATACAAAGTTACGGAATATGCTGGCGCACAAGTTCAGTAAGACAGCAAATTGCAACAATAATAAATTATTTAATAAATCCATGAAAATCTACGTAATGCAAAAAAATAAAATGAAAAGAATTAGGGATAAAAACAAAGAATTCTGGCATTTGTTTAAGCTAAAATTGAACTTTGGTTCATAATAATCATAAAACTTAAAAGTACGTATGAAATTTATTGTTAACCGTGATGAAAGAACTGAACTCAGTGAAACAATTGGATATAGGTTATAGAATTGTATAAAAGTTAAGTTTTTTGTTTTTAATAAACATTCTGTTAAATGGTTCAGTGCTGTTTACTCTGAATCATCTTAACCTCAATTACCCAGCCATAAATAAAATTGTTCTTGAGGCTGACAACAAGTTGGGGATGATTTGCGGATGTGCATAAGAGGACAAAGAATTGTTTCTCCGACGTACATTCTTTCGTTTAGGTTCTCTTGTCTTTGAGAGGCACCTAAAGCTAGCCCTTCAGCGCAATTACTGTTGAAGAGTAAACATTAGGGGGTTGAAGAACTACCTCAGGTTCGACATACTATTTAACATATGGTCCTTCGACCCGTAGATAAACCAGCGACCTATGTATTTGGTTACAACAGTTATGCTTCAATTATCAGCTTTGAAATGCTTGCAATGACGTTGAATTTTAACACAATCAGTCATGAATCATATGCCGTAACGAATAAATACGAAGAATAGGTACGAGTATCAGTTCTAAACCGAAATATAATAAGGCAAACGTTTATAATGCCAGCTGCATGGTAAGGTTTATAAATACTAATCTATTTCTCGTCCTTAAATACCTTACAAATGTCATTAACCTTAAAATTCGCATAAAACCATAATTTGAAATTAAAATTTATACTTTATTATACACAAAAAGATACGTACAATATATACACACATATTTAGAATGTTTAGTTACAAAAATATGACAACACTCTAAAGTTATCGCAGTAAAGTGTAGAAGAAAGGAATAAGATAATGTAAATGAACACAATAACATATTTAAAATGTAATTGCTAACGTATATTACTTAAACAAGATTGCAGTAGTAGATTCATTTAAATGAATAAACTAATTTATTAATAATAGTAAGTGCGTTAAACATTGCTTCAAAAGTGGTTAGTTAAAGTGAATCCATACTCTAAATTGAGAATAGTTAGTAAAGGTGATAGATTGGTTAACGCTCGAAGCCTTTTATTCTCAATAATTATTGAGAATAAAAGGCTTCGAGTGATTACCAATCTGTCACATTTAAACATTATTTCATATAAACATGAATAATTCCTATGGAACCGAATTATTCAACATTCTTAAATAGTTAGTGAAAAATGCATTTATATATATATAGTGTGGAAATGCCTTCTGTAGCTTCTTAGAGCAATTGAATTGTTTGGCATTTAAATAGATCCTTCGCGACAACCATCCTTAGAAAATTTCCATGACATTAAGATCAAAAACTGAACGTCTATCAAAGATGTTCATGCATTCTTCTTAAAACCAGCTTCTAAAATTGCGTGCGGTATGAATACAACCATTGCCATGTTGAAAGCTAAATGTTTGACCTGCAACAATATGGGAAAGGTATTTCGATTTTTTAAAATGCTGGATGTACACCGCGAAGTTCTGTCTGCCTTTCAGTATTACGAAATCAGCAGGTGCATTGAAAGATATTGCACCAGGTGTCATTACTGAACCAACATCAACACAACATCGTGAGAATCTTACCCCACGTTTAGATAAATCACGCCAATAGTAATCAAATTCATCCAGGTCACCTAAATTAAATTTATTTTTATTGCTAAAGCTAACATTTTGCCACTCGTTTGTCCAACACATTCTTGCTTGAGCAAACTGGAGACGCGCAGCACAATTAAACGCTTTTAAAGCAAACCGTCTTTTGCTTTTCAAATGTGTTAATGATGGACAACTCTGTAATATCCTTTGAACCGTCCTTACCGATGCACCAGCTCCAAAGTTACGTGCCATTCGTCTACCAGCCAACGTTGAATTATGTAGTTGGTGTAATACCGCTCGATATCCTCTCCTAATTGTAACGTATTTTGAACGGTCTTTGAAATGTCTTGCGTAATTCGCGAGATCTCTGATAAAACTGTTCACAACCTGATGTAAATAATATCCTTTAGTTGCAGTAGCTCTAAAAAAATATCCCTCTTGATGAGAAATCTTAATGTTTGGTATTTCTCTGGGTATTGACCTTTGACGCTTCATTTTTAACAAAACCACTTATATTTCAAAATGTTTACAACTTTTTTGTTACTGTCGCTTCTTTGCTGCCTTAATACTGTATACTAGTGGTATTTTAGCAGCTCGACTCCTTTTATCAGTACACAGCACTAACGTCATATACTACACAGTATAAGACAATATTGCGCAATAATTCATATTCCTTGATACATAACGTCACTCGCAATCTACATTCATATTTTAGTAAGTTAAATTAAACTAAAATATTATCGTGTTAGAAATATAAAGTCCTCTATTGCTTTGAAGATTAGAAAATATTTATGATAACAAAATATGTTACCTTTTTTATACATGACATCAAAAGATTACTTCTTAATAAAGTCAGTGCACTTGAATTCACAGAAAGCTTAAAGGAAATCTGTAGGTCATGTACATACAGCGCGGAATGTATAATTGCTAGGATGTCTTTCTAGAAAGAAAACCTTTCAATTTCAGGTGTTTAGCAGTCGTTATTTCTTTGTTTCGCATCGATAAGTAGCTAAAATCTTATTCACTGGAGTATACGAAGGGCAATGTCTGGATTATTAATTGTATTTTTACGACATACATTTGAATAGATTCCAAAATTGGATTTTTTTCAGAGATACAAAGCGTGATTTTTAATGGAATATTTTGAAATCCAAACAAAAGTAAATGACACAAATAAAGCATTATTCCTTCAAAATAAAACTTAATGTGTACGTATTAATATGAGAGAAAGTACATCGAACTCCATGAGACTTACAGGGAAACATTCCCAGGTGTCTTCCTCTGATTTTCATTAAATTTATATTTGTTGTAGCACTGATTAAAAGATTTAAAAAAGATGCGCATTATATGTATAACCTAGCGGATTCAAAAACATAATTGAGACCTAGATGTCACCACTACTTAATTGGAATAGAGATTTGTAATCTTAGTTTAAAAAGTCGTCCACACACAGTATAAACATTAACAACATACATAGATAAAACCGGCTAGCGCTAACGTTGATTACTGAAACCCAACAAGATATTTAACTGTAAACAATTATTTACGTTCATCTCACAATGAACGCAGCAGTTATATTTACAGGATTTGGGCCGGTCAATTATTTCAACTAAAAGTTGCTTTTTAAAATAAGTCAACTATTTAGTTATATTTATACAAAAAAGTTACTTGTACAGCTAATCTGATTTTGTGGGATTTTAATGATTCAATTATACATTGCTAATTATTAGTTGTTGTTTGTGGAAGATGATAAACCTATTAAACAGAATATATGCTGTACATATGTTTGTACTACCTACACGATAAATTAAAAAATCAAATTTAAGATCTCCAATTACGGCGAGCTACAATAATTTGAATTAAATCACATTAAATTCTTTTAAAATTCCATAATTAGTAAATTATTGTACTTAAAAAATTCTCTATGTCAGCCTAAAAAACATCCGATTTTGAAAGACTTTAAAATTTTATCCTAAATATTTCAAATTAAATTATTTTTAATTACGTTAAAAGTAATATTAGATTTGAGACAATAATTATGGAAACAACTTCTTGTTACACTAATTCCCAATTACTTTCTATATTTAATGCCAAATGTCTGATTAAATAGTACCGAAAAGTGAAGCAGCCCCTAGATGGTCAACATTATTGTGCAATATCTTAGATTGCGCAATTATATATTGACCGTTTATGAATCATATTGAAAAATTGTACAATGTATTGACTGAATCAAAAGCAGTTTGATTTTTATTGTGCAATATTGAATAAATTGCGGCGTTTGCAGGTAACATTGCGCAATATAGGTTCAGTTCTTTTCTGAATGTGTAGAAGTGAACATCTGTATTTCAAGAAAAATGACTTCCACAGTAAAAGAAGATGAGAGAACATTTATTTTGGAGTGTATTGAAGTGTACCATTCTTTACCAGTTTTGTGGAATACCAAATATCAAAAGTAAACAGTTAAAAACATAAACAATACGAACATATACTTCTACAACATAAAGAAAAATCTCTGAATGCGGATAAACAGCAACTAGCAAAAAAATTTAGTTCACTGCGTACTAACTTCAGGAAAGAATTAAAGCGGATAAGAGATTCTGAGAAAAGTGTTACTGGCACAGATGATGTGGTATAACCAACATTATGCTACTTTGAGGAAATGAAATTTCTCTTAAATCAAGAACAAGCATGTATGTTTCTAAGTACTATGGTGATAGAGGACGTGGAACAGAAAGAAGTTGAAGATACAAGCGAAATGGCTGATACCCCACAAATTAACATAGTTATTAATGTAAGTAGTAGATATTTTATTCTTAGTTTTGATTATTTACAAATTTATATTGCCATGGGACTTGGCCTTTATTATTAAAGAAATCGCAATAACTATTTCTGACAGACTGCATTGACGGCTGAATTTCTGAAACGTGAAGCCCACAGCGATGCTGATAGATCACTTGTTCTCCATGTATTTCAGATGATGTTACCTGACTCAATGTCTTCAGTATTTACAGAACCCCTAGATATACTATATATATATATATATATATATATATATATATATATATATATATATATATATATATAG
>JAHWXV011047693.1:0-11644 GCA_024586415.1 Phrixothrix hirtus | reverse complement strand
TAGGAAATACATTTTATATTGAAGGATTTAATTTTGTATGGATTTCATGCAATTTTACATTTTAAATCATTTAATTTCATTTTTGTTTATAAGAGGGCGTGAAAGTTTCATTTGCACATTAAATGCTTCTTTAAATTTTCTCGCGCAGGCGTAGATTTTTGGAGAATCGGGAATCGCCATTTTTTGTTAAAGGAAGAAAGTGATTAGTTCACGGATCATTTATCCATGTCTTTTAATAGGAAGTCTTGGATTAAATGAAGTTCTTTAAAGAACAATGTTATACATTGGTGTGTTACATTATTTTGGTTATTAACTTCTGGAAAACCCATCTTAGTTGTTTGGATTTTTGATCAATAATATCGAATCTAAGGTACGTAATATTTTTGGTTTTAACCTTTTAGTAGTTTCCTCTTTTTAGATGGACTTTTTCTTTCCCCTTTTCTTTGTTTTGGCTTTTGAGCTTTTTGCTTTTGTTGTTCTTGAGAAAGGCGCGCAAGGACTCGTCAGATGTTGGGATGCTATAGCTGATCTGTTAATTTCCTAACGGCGGAAACTGAAGGCCCTAATCTCTGCAGATCTAAAAGCTAAGTGCATTTTATTACAATTAGATCGATTCCCATTTAATTGAGTCACAAAGAATAATTGATTAAAATTTAACGTTGCAATTAATGGATTCAGTACGATAAAATTATTTAGTGTATTTATAAATCTTTTTGATTGTGCAGTTGCTAAATTAAAGTAAACATTCATATTCAAATATCCGTAAGAATTTTATAAATAAGAATTTACTAACCACAATTTGAAATTTCTCATGATTATGTGTAATTATATCTATTAAATTTTGTTTGTTATCGAAATATGTTATTTTTTTAATCTGGCTTTAATGACATGTGCGAATCCCACTTTTTCAGGACCATCCTTGACCCAAAGAAGGGATCTATATGCTCTACAATTAACTTAGCTTGGGCAACTTATAAAAAAACATTTTATAATTCCTAGATCAATTAGGAGTTTGAATAATTTTTGGCATTGAAGAAAATTACATTACAAACTTAAATAAATATGAGATATTTCTAAGGATATGTAACACAACCGTAAAATAAAAGTGTAGAACATATTCGTATATAAATCGTAGTATAAATTTTAGACTAATTTAAAATGAGGAAGAGTTATCTTAATTTTATCCGAGTTATTGTAGCCGGCCCTAAGTGAATAAATATTTGGATGTGTATGAGTTGTGGCATTTAGTATTTTCATGCGTTAGGCTTAAAGGTCATTGTTAAGTAAATTAAATTTAAAATAATCAAGTTCTTATTTCGCTTTATAATAAGAAAACCCTATTTCAGTTATTTATTTAAAGAGTTTTGGTCATTAAAACTTTCTTCAGTTTTGTTAGGAATTATTTTAAATGAGATGTCAGTTGGTTAAAGTATTAAAAGTAACAAAACTTCCGTTCGTTGAGTAATCAGGCGCTTCATAGTTGTGTGCAGTGTTCTATATTGTAGATTTGATATTCCTAAGGAGTTGGAAAATAAATATTTTGAGTTTTTAGAGTCTTATTCTATGACCCATTGAAAGTACGCTTTCCTCGATTGTTCATTGCAGGAGTTTCAGTAGTGAAGATCTGCGATGAAGTCAATTATCTGAGACGGAAGGTGCTCTTCGTATGGCAATTAAAACCGACTCATGCAATTAAGGTGTACGTAAGTTTACTTTTTGTTATTTAATAAAGTGACTGGTAAAATGGCCGAAGTTCGAGAGATCGTATGTTTTTGACTCAAGTATATTTTTATTTAAAGAAATTTAACTATTAATATTTAAGGAGTTAATAATTTGTAAGTTTTGCAAGCGTGGGTCCATCCGTAATTGTTATTTGGGTTTCATAATTAAGTATTCATTGTTTAAACTAAATGTAACGTAACTTACATTATTTGTAACATATTCATATTTTGATTATTGTAGTCGTTATTAAATATTTAGTAAAATATTTTATCCCATTTCTTAGAATATGATTTAATTTTAATTTTAGGTACCTTAAGATAGGAAAATAATGTTAACGATCTCTGGAAAATATTTTATTCAATGTTTTGGTAAGAACGACACCTGACCTTGTATGATTCAGTGACGTAATCACACTTACTAAGTAATGTATCTCGATTTGTGTCTATAGCAATTCTATACTATTGTAATTCATTATTGTCCTACCGTTTCTAACTTTCTTGGCAAAGACATTAATTCCAAATAAATCTGGTGGTGGCGCCCTCTTACCTGTCTTCGACGATTTTCAGGTAACACAACCTCATTTCCAGGTGATTGCCACAGAATAACTATAGTTATTGCGAATCCACAGCCCCCGCTTTACTAGTAGATCGCAAACTTCGCCTAGAAAGTGTTCTTATAAGCCTCCCCGGGGTTTAAACTCAATTTAGATTGTGGTAGAAATCCATAAAATGACCTTTTATTAATCTAACACTCAATTGGGTAACTGCATTCTGGAATGCGGCCTTTAAGAAACCTCAGCTGGAACAGAAGACACTAAAAGATCCACTTTAATGTGCTTTACGAATATCTTCTTTATGAATTTGACTTGTGAGGCACACGAGATGAAAAGCGTCCTTTGTCAGCGGTTACTTTCTATCGAAGTCCCCGAATCCTGCGTTGAAATGGCGACAATCTTTATCGCAAGATGACATCACGTTTCCTCGTGTTTATCGTAAAACGTGCCTAATGGTATATTGTTGCTCAGAATTACAAACAACCAGTTTGTTTTAAATAATTATAGCGCAACTTGCCATTTTAGGGAACAAAATTATTAACTATGAAATTATAAATTTAATTTTTACTTATTAAAAGAAATATAAGGGGATGCGCTAAATTAGATGAATATAATCACTTAATCATAAATCTAAATTATATTTAAATAAGTTTCCATTTAGAAGGTGGAAAATTGTACTCGCTTCGGAAGTTCTTCCGGTAGGGATTTAGAATTAAATTATAACAGTTTCATCAAGTGATATTTCAAATTTGTTCATTATTAAAAATTCAGTGGCGTGTTTCCCTTTGTGGCTAAGTAAATACATTTTAAATTTAGTACAGAAGAGTTCAATTAGAGGGTAAAGCCAAATTTATTGAGAATAAAATAAGTCTTTCTACATTTTTAATATTTCAATTTAAATTTGTTCAAAGTAATTTACCTCAACTATAATGCACTAAAACCTTTCTTTTTTCCACTGCTTAAATGCTACAACCTATGCTTCTTTTGGAATGCTTGTACAATAGCTGTGTACAGCATCATCAGTCTCTTCCTCAGATTGGAACTTTCTACTATCTAAATTTTTTAGTCCAAAAAATAGCCAAAAGTCGCACATTGCTAGAGTAGGTGAGTATGGAGAATGTTCTGTCACTTTAATATTTTTTTTTGGTCAAAAATTTAAGAGTTGAGTTCGTTGTATGTGATGAGATCCTATCATGATGTAGTATAATTCCTTTTTTTTGACAATCTTTTAGGAATTTCTTGCAAACATTTTTCAACATACCATTTAGCTGTAACAGTTTTTTGTTCATTTAGCTTAATTACATTGATCAAGCCCGTAATCATAAAGAAAACTGCGTACATAACTTTTTTCATTGCACTCCATTTGCGGATGACAATTTAACTCAAGATAACTCAGTTGTCTTTGGCCTATCAAAGTCAATAGTTCAGTTATGATTTGGTCCAGAAACTAAGATCTGGACGCTATCCAGTATCTTTGAGATAAGTTAAAATAAGCAGCTAGACATCCTGATTTAACATATGCCACGGTAAATGGCCTAATTAACTAATGCCGATTCTCTTTAAAACCTGATTTGCTCAAATTTTATTTTCTTAGTTTTTCTTGTATTCGTTATTAGTGATGATTTTATTTACCTAATTATGATTTTCATTATTTTCTCTCAATAAATGCATTATAAACTCTGAGACATTTGCTTTAGTTTGTCTTATGATATACAACTCATTTACCAATCCAAAGCTTTTGCTCTTTAAAAACATGGTGCATTAATGCAAAAAAATGTGTTAAATATTTTAAGGTGTTTAGCCGAAAAGTCTTAATAAATTATGATCTATTTTACGTACCCGCTTGGTGTTTAGTAAGATAAATCAGGAGCCGATTTCCTTTTTCTATTTTATTCCAATTATTTCATTTATATAGTACAGTATATATAATATATTAAAGTTTCTTTGTTATACAAATATATCTTCCTATCACATCTAGTATATCATTGTTAATACCAATGCCATTTTAATACGTGCAATTGATTTGATAACCCTTCGGGTCTAGTTTTGCTAATTTTCGGGACCTTTTGTACTAAGGCACTTAACGATCGTGTGTTGTACACTGTTTTTTGCGCTAACGACAACTATAAACTAGTTATGACGATTTGATGTCAAACCTCTACTCCGTTTCATAACAGTACTAGTACCGTTATAAACCATAACGTGCTTGTTATCGTGGTGTTATTATGACAATCGCAACAGTTCGGGAAACATATCGTATGACAATCAATATAGCCGGTAAATGACAAAAACAGGTCGGTAACGCAAAAACATATATTTTATGTATGTCGTGCTAATAGGGTTGCTTTGTAGTCACGCAGCCTTCATGATAAATGTTATCAAAATCGTTCACCTTCTTCGTATCGTATTTTATGAGAAACTTCGCTAAAGATTACGCTAAAGCGGTACCTTTGAGAATTGTATTGTTGATAGTGGTAGGCTAAGATCGATTTCTATACCTAACGTAGAGACGCAAGTTTTAGAAAGGATTAGACAAAATCCAGGATCGTGGAAGAAAGATACCTAGAGAAGTAGGTATTAGGCACTCTGGATAAAGGAAAATTTCCCGCAGCTCTTTGGTTCAATTAAAAATTGAGATTGGCAGTTTTGGTTTTGTTATAAATGGGGTGACATTTATTTCAAAAAGGTCCCAAGTCGCCTTCGAAGAACTAATAAAACACACAGAATGTTCATTAACAAATATATAAATGCCCTTTGGTTCAGGTTGCTAAAACACGTAAATATTGATGTCTGCTATATAAAAATAATTTTTTACACTATTGTTATACAGGGTGTAACAGGAATGGAGACCCTTGTGATCTCGCTTCTTGCTACCCCGTTTTGTTCGACGTTGCGTTATTTGGAGAAACGAAAAATAATATTCTAACCTCAATGTTAGGAAGGAAATATTTGCCTTTATATAGCTTAAACCTTTGGTTGTTTTAAAATAACCATTATTTAATAATTCAAATGATAAGACATTTTTACCTTCCGAGCTAAAACTTGAAATTTTAAATTATATCGCTGTATCTAAACCCTGCGTCTTACGGATTTGAATGTACACGGCAAATAAATGCGAAAATGGCTTTTGGAAATATATTGACCATATTACTTTCAATAACTGTAAATGCGTCGTTTTCAAACTTTTTTAGCAATATTTGTCATCTAAATGTTCATCTTGTGCAGAGTGGGCCAAGAAATATAGCTAATAAAATTTTTCCACGCCCAACGTTTCTAAATTCCTGAATTTATAGAATGCATAAGGAATTTAATAAGAAAATTTGATCAGCATAACTGCTTAAACTGCATTTTCTCTACTTTTATTGTCTCGTCATCCTACACTACGGCGCTGTATAAATATATCAAAGGCGTATTTGTTAGCAACTTGCGGTGTAAATTAAATCACGAACAGAAACAGAAAAATCACATGGATTGTGATCGCAAAATCTTGGTGTCTAAAGGTTCCAATTTCCTTTGCTAAACCAACTTTCAGATATACTTTGTCTAAACACTCTTTAACTAAACTTGAAAAATGTGGCAGTGCCCACCTTGGCGCAACCTTTTAGCCATCATTGATGAAACCGTTCTTTCAATAACTGCAAGTAGCTTTGTATTTTTAAAGTCTCGTTTTTAAAGAAAGGAGCAATGATGCCCTCTGATTAAGTTCTGCACCATACATTTATCCCCGGAATTTTTGTTTTTTTCATAAGCTACATTTAAAATCAATTTATAAGGAATTGAACTTTATCAGACCATAATGTTAAATCTATAAAGGTTTGGTCTTGTTGGGGGAGTACATATAATTGCATTCAGTAAAATAAAATTTATCGAAGTCTGCAAAATACGCGTCTACTTCGGCGATTATTTCTTCATTGGATGAAAGTATCTTACCAGCAAGCCAAGTTTTCATATTTGGGAATAAGAAATAGACAGAAGGAATCAAGTCAGATGAATATAGGGTATATGGAAGCTTTTCGAAGCGGAATTCATGTATTTTTGCACTTACAATAGCTGAAGAATGTGTTGGTACGTTATCATGGTAAGAGAAAATTTTTTCTTTGCCCAATGTAGCCAATTTTCTTTTATTTTTCATTAAACTCGTCCAATAACGATGAATAGTACTCTCCTGTTATTGCTCTGCCGTTTTGAAGGTAGTCAATGAAAATTATCCCACAAGGATCCCAGAAAAATAGTTCCCATGGCTTAACCAGCCGACGGCACCTTTTTGCCTTCTTCAGTGCACTTCAACCAGCTTCTACCATTGTTTCGATTGATTTTTGATTTGCCTAGTATAATGGTAAATCCAAGTCTCATCAACAGTAATAAATCTACCCAGAGATTAAAATGTATTACGCTTAAACAGCTTCAAATAATACTACGTCCTTAGTCCACTGTCAGTAGATGGAAAGCATTTTCATATCCGAATCATCATGTAAAATTAAAACCACTGTAATAATCGACAAGTTTAGAGCCTCCACAATCTCGCGCACCTGAGCGGTCTCGCAGGCCAAAAGATGCTCGCTTTTGGCCTGCCAGTCCGCTCGGCATCGCGAACGCTCGTACGGCCACAACAAAATTTATTAAACCACTTGTGAATCTTTGAGTTGATGGAGCAGTTGTCATCGTTTTGTTTTATTCCTGTTATTATTTTTCCAAGCCGAAATTGTGTTTAATGAGAACGAAAAATTACTTTTTTCCATTCTAGCGAAACTAATACAGGTTGTTTATGTTAAATGGCGATCAAACACAAACTATTGGGCAGGTGTTCTTGTCAATTGTTATGATGCCATCTGGAGGAACGTGTTTTAACAAAATACTATTGATTTTTATTCTTGCATTTTTACCTGATTGTTGAACTAACCTCGTTAGTTTTTCACTTTCATCTATTGCAAGAGAAATATCAAAAATTACAATCGAGTACTGTCGGATGTTACTGAATTTTTTTGCAAGTTTATAATTGTAACGCTTTTGGTATTTAGTAGAATCATAATTTTATGGATACTTCAAACGAATTAAAACTAAATGAGGTAGTTACGTTTAATAAACATAATTAAGATCATTATTCATATAACCCAATAATTATGTGCTTTGAATGGTTTAAAAATTCCAGGGGGCGATACAGAGTTTTTAAGTTTATACAAAGCCGTACTAATATAAATGCATTAAAAAGCTGTTAAATTGTTAAACTTTTTTACAGTATAGTTTTTACATGTCCAAGTCCTGTTAATTTTGTTTTCAGCGGGCAGTACAGGTATAATTTTATATTACCGTTAGATGGATACAACCAAATGATTTTTAAAATAATCAGAAACTTATTTTAAAAACATATTGTCGTGTCAAATATTCTTTGCAGATAATGTATTTGCTTGCTGTTTGTAAATAAATTTGAATTTAATTTAAATATAATGTGAATCGAGAAGCAAATATCCTCATGACAATTAACCTCACGAACAACGAATATACATCATCGGTATTTGAGATTTTCTCTGGCAGATTAGAAGATGCGCTGTATATTATCGTTGTCATAGGATAATGCAATGCAAATGTTTATCCTTTTGTCCATATCGGCCATTTTAAACTACATTCTCCATTGTATTCCGGTGGATCAAAAAAGAGGAAAAGGTAACATTTTACATTCAGCAAAAGCAAGATGTATTCACTTGTCTTGTTTTTAAAAGTAGCCCCCACAGATCACAGGCACTGCATGTCCCAGCTGTCCAATCCGGCCCTCTGTTGAACTGCCCTTTGCGTGGCTGCACTGAGACAATGCCCCATTGTATGCAACCAATCTGCATAATCAGCAGTCTTGTCCTGTTCTTTGATATTTATTACGAACTTTCTAGCGGTTTAGCTTCTTCAGCTACCGTTCACATTGCTTTCAAATATTTTTCTTACCGCAGAATATCGATTAAGTTCTAAAAATTCTATGGAACTTTAAAGATATTTAAATTTAAAACCTAAATTTTATTCGAAACCGATTTTGTAACGGAATTATATTTATTAGTAAATCAACGTCCAATAAAGATTTATGTTTTAAAATATTTTACAGTTTGATTAAAAGCTCAGTCGCAAATCAATAAATCTTGAACTTCTCGCTTTCGTTAGAAGCCAAAGGCAACACTCCGCATAAACAAACTGCAATACTTCGTAATTTTATTGTCAAAGACGCACGTGGGCTGAAGAGTCTTTCCTAACCTCTAACTTTTGACAAGCAACGTGATGAATGAATACATTCGTCGTGCCCAAAAATAAAGTAAGCTGCTTTACAACCGGACTAATTTACGTAGGTTTCTTGGAGTGGATATTCGGAGCAGTAGCTTCTGGCAAGTGCTTATCGTAAATCTGTGCGGACAAATGTAAAGTGTTTGTTTTTAGCCCACATTGATTTGGACCACTTAACGTTGTCTCGTACTATGAGATTGCATATATTATTAGATTTTTGTATGTAACTTTCTTTTAATGATTTAACTTTTTACTCATATCATTACCAAATTGACGTACAAGGACGAACTATTTCTAGGACTGAATTATAACAACATTTATGTTTATGGCATCGTTGATTTAATAGTCAGATGCGACGATGTCCATTTAAATATATCATCTTGTGTTATCGAGCACTTGCTGTCATCAGATAGAGGAGTTATGTTGGGAGGTTACCCGCACTGCACCTACAATTTGTTCCATATCAACTTACATGCTATATCTTCATATCTTAACTGCCGTGTACTAGACACCCTAGATGGAATATCGTGGGTGCAGTGAAAGTGGGAACAGAAAAAATTACTTGTAATTCCACTCACAACTTGTTTATAAAATTAATCAGAGATAGAGAAAAATCTCACCATCTGAAACACTAATTCGTCGTATTTAAATCTATATATAAAAGTTATCTCAGAAATATCTAAAATATATTTTACGACTTCTTATAAAATATATTACCTTATGTAAAATAGATTTAAATATTTATCTAAAAGTAAAAATCTAAAACAGTTACCTATTCTTTCTCCTAATATGTACAAATTAGTTCAATAAACACAAATATAATTAATTTTTATATACTTAATAAAGTTACTAATTGCTATAATATTCTTATGTGAGAATAATTTTTTAATCAGTTACTAATTATATCGTCATATTTCATATAAAACCTTCAAGTTTTTGGATTCAATTTTTGGTACTTATTCAAATCAAGAACATTTTCATAACTTCATATAAGTATGATACCTAAATTTAGACGTGAAACAATAGAAAAAGTAATCAAAAAAAAAATCAAGTTTCCTCTTATGAATGGCGCGAATTTTGAAAATTTCGGTACACGTGAAAAGCCATAAAACTGTTATCAAAGTGAACAACTAAAGGACTTCTCACCACAAAATTTGTATAATCTAAATATGTAAACATATAAATGTCTGCACTTTCAATCAACATGTCGCTCGTAGACCACTGGTTTCCCCTTTTGGGGGTCTTCAGGGCGGGATTGCTAAGAAGCCCCAAATGGCAAAACCAGTGGTCTACTGGTGGCTGCGATACTGTGACTGTAAGTGCAAACTTATATATGTTTACCGGTTTAGTTAAGTTATACAAATTTTGTAGTGAGAAATCCTTTAATTAATTGTTCATTTGCGAGTATTTATATTTTAATTACGGTTTTATGGCTTTTCACTTGTGCCGATTTTTTCAAAATTCTAGCTATTCATAGGAGGAAACTTCAATATTCTCACATATGTGTGGCAGTCTAACAACGTTGATTTAATATCCTTAACATTACTTATATCAAGTAGAGAAATATACTTATTAAGCTTTAGTGTAATATGTCCTTATCAACCAAGCTCTTTAAACAACAAGGAATTCTTCGTTATCAGAATGTGCGTATCTTAAATAAAATGTTTAATGTATATTACTTATCTAGTATATATTGTAATTAGTAATTATTCAATCCCTGCAGATCAAACCAGCATGGCGTCCTTGGACCTCATCAATTAATATTACCGAAACCTATAAAAAACACCTCCATGAAGACGAATTCTGTTCTTTGCTGAATCGTCATACCGCAGAGGTGTACACCTCCAAAAAGGCAAAATACCAACTAAACGATGTAAATGAAAGGTCAAAGACCTATAGAAAAATCAAAAAGATATAATTGAAATCGAAACATCGATTTCTGCAAAGGAAACCCCCGGAACAGGAATATAAAAATGTGAAAATCAGAATTTTGGTTGCTAGATGAGAAAATATCTCTTTAACTGAATTTTACTCTAAGTATGTTTGCTTTATCGTTCTCGACTGTAAAGACGTTAGATTGCAAAATTTAAACGCGGATCTACGAGCACTGGGGATGCACAATGATCGAACATGTTAAAATTGATTCTTTGCAAGCAGATTTAAAAAATTAACAGAATGTTAAGTCCATAACCTAAGTTATGAGCATATCAAAACATCGAGCACATCGCATTTTATGGGAAGTTTTGGATATGAGGAACTATCTGTACGGTAGATGCCACTATTGCTAATGCCTAAGTAAAAACTCAATCGTTTAACCATTATCTATCAGTATTTGTCACTTTTTAAGCGTAATACCAATGTTTCGTTACAGTGTTCGAAACATAAATTCAACATTCTACACCTGAGACCGATCAGGAGCGAAGACACGGTACAGTTAGAGATGAATCGTTGCTGTAGAAGTAAAGCATAGTTCGATCGGCCGGAAAAATTACGGAAATAGTATTTAGAGCATTATTTTGGTAGATTACCTTGATAAAGTTGTACAATATAATTCGTAAGAAACGGTCCGAATAGGTTTGTTATTGAGCCAACTAAAGTTTATAAATGTTGCCTAATACACCCAAGAAGGTTTGTTTCTGAACATGAAAAAGTTTCATGCCGATGAAGATATCTGTCAAATTTCGACATGGACGCATTGCGTAATAAGTTTGACATCATAAGTGCCTTAGAATAGCCCTGGAAAAAATATATTGAGCTCGCATGAAACTATGCCGAAAAATAAACTTACTTTTCGCCATAAACTATTATCCAAAACGTACATATGCTTAAAAGAGGATTTTTGTTACAACTGTATCAAGAACTGACAAAAGTTGCTTATAAACATATATCACGCATTGACCGTTTCAAAACTATATTACTGATTTTCAAACTATTAAATTGAATGTAAAATAGTTTATATAATTATTATACTAATTTTGTAAATTATAAAGGGGTTTCCAATAGGAACAATATGTTTTTAAAATTAAATAAAATACAAAATATCTGAGACAAAAGCAAAACTTTTTCTTTATTTTATAGTACAACTTATGACAATTATGTTTTGAATAA
>JAHWXV011047355.1:0-11092 GCA_024586415.1 Phrixothrix hirtus | reverse complement strand
AATCATTAATCAGTTTTAGATTATCGATTGAAGTAATAAGAAATACGATAGGTCGTGGATAGTAAAAAATTTTAGTTTGCAAGTTCCGTGTGTTTTTATTTTAGCTATTCTTATCTGTCCTTGTTGAAATTTTAAAGAAATCCATCAGGCCTGGTCGCTGAATTGGAATTCTAAAATATTTGGAGTCATTGAATCAATAAGAATTAGGCAGTTTCATCTTTCTCGGTATTCACCCGTTGAGTCATTAATTTAAGTTAAAAAACAAGGGGACGACTTCTACTTCTAACAATTAAATAAGAATCGCCTCGACTGTAAGTGTTATCTAAATTATGTCACCGTTAACACGAGGGTGTTACGCGATCTTCCTTTTTTTTTGATTTACGTCACGTAATAAAGGGGCAATTTGTGATAAGATATATAATTTCTTTGCACGAAGCAAATGAATTTACAGAATTTTCTCATCAAATGTTTCACGAACAATCTTGTGTCTTAGAAATTAAATTATCCATTTTAATTATTAATATTTTTGTTGTATTAATTAGTCATACTATTAAGTGTGTTAAATTAATTTGTTAAACGAAATATTCGCATACAAGGTACCCATTAAACGTACGTTTGCTTTAGCATATACAATATTTGTGCATTTTGAATGTCGTTAACGGAAGTAAAGTTCGTTTTTTTTTAAAAATAATCTTAAACTTTTTCGCCTGGCCTATTGGGACCTTCTGATTTTGCCTCATTAATAAATACGAACCTGGGTTGCGTTAAATAATGCATATATTGTTGTTAGATCTTAAGAAATATTTGATTTATCATTAATATTTAGTGAGACTTGTTATATGAATGTGATAAAGTGAACAATAAATTCTATAACGTGTTTTGTGCTTAATCAGTGTTTCTATTTTAACAATATAAATTTTATCTGTTACTATAATTATACAGTGCGCGTTTAATAAATTTAAGTTAGATCCAGTAAATTATTATTCAAAGAAAAGTTATAAAGCATTTGTTTCGCAGTGCATTCAAAACTAAAAATCTGTTGGTATCATTATTAATAATATACAGGATGGTCAATTCTAACATCCGCCTTTAGATAATTCATCTCCAGCTGTTCGCACCCTAAACTTTGTGTACAACGGTAAATTAAACTAAAAACTCTTATTAACGGTCCATATCCATTTTTAAGATACAGGGCGCATCAAAAGTATCATAGAATTTTCTATTCAAAAGTACTTCTGGATCAGTAGAGTACAAAAAAGGGCCTCGCTTACAATTACATAGTAAAGTTGGAATTCCGCCACATATAGGAGCTGTCATAATTAGTGAGCATTTTTAGTTTATTATATCTTCTCTTTCAGTTTTTATCTCGTATCTGCAGTATCATTAGAGTGTCTGTCTCCAGTTCAAAGGTAGGTCACTAATATCTTGATACACAGGGTATTTCCACAAACATTACCTAGTAGCAGCATTGAATTGAGAACGGTGGCACCCACGTTTTACCGATTTTATCTTGATGTAACAGTGTTTAGCCTCGCAAGTATCGATGAACCACGCCTCGCTCCACCGTACCTTTGTCGGCCGTGGTTAAAAATCCGTGATTTTATTTGCCGCATGCGTTGTTTCCAGTTTAGCCTGTGATAGCCTATAGATAGAATAAGATTTAAAGATAGAATATGTAGATGTAGGAACGTCCTCGCTAGAATCTTAAAAGACGAATACAGATTTCGTACTTACCAGGAACAAATACGGTGCGAGGATGGGGAGGAAATCTGTGAATATATATTATAACTGTCAATTGCAAGTGTTATTAGTAAAGTGTTTCCACTGGAGCGTTTACGAATTTTCTAATATGTTACCGAAACATATCAGGAAATGGCATCATTAGAGTTTAAAAAAAATCATTTATATTAACCGACATCGATTAGCTACAACGGAATCCTTTATAAACGGATGTTCACTTGGAACGAATGATCCACTTCACAAAAAATACAGTTGTTCGGTTAAATTGTATGGTTCTTATAAAAAAGGTTTTTATCACGTGATCATCTGATAGTTTTATCTATCGATGGCAGCGAGATGTTCTAAATAGAGAAGTTTACATATAATATAAATTCTACAAAACAGATAAGTTAAATCATCCAGTACGTGAAGCTTATTATAAGCTTGATATGTGCTTAAGCAGTAACTTTAATATTTGCTATAATTACGTGGTATACGTGGTAAACAGTATAATTCTTAGGCACAATCAAAATAATTATTTATATTTCAACGAAAGTGACATAAGGTATTATTTACATTAAAAGATATTATCAACTGCAAAATTAAATTACTAAACTAAATGAATTTGTCTAATTATCTCAATAATATTATGTAAATTTTATGACTAATAGTTGAGATCTGTCTTTACATCAACAGAATGTGAACAGTTTAGATTATGAAGACAAATTTTATTATATCAGTTAAGAACTTTTTAAATAAAACGAATTATTATGCTTTAATTTAGCTGTTTTCATTATTTTAAAATATTACTAATTATCTGCTTTACAACTTTTTACCGATAATCTTATTCTTAATTGTCGAAATATTGCTAATAGTAATAATGCTATCTAATATAGGTAATATGAAATTAACTAAACGTAAGAATAATAATGACATATTTAACAATGTTAGAAAACAGTACGGAAAAGTGTTAATCTTGGCCATAATATAGAAAGGTATGATTTAGGAAATACATTTGATAATACTTTAAATATAAGCAGTGATGTGAGTCCTACTTAACAAATATGTAATTTAATGAAAAATTAGAAACTGAAACTACTCTTTGTCATTTTTTTAAAGAATTGATCTCAATAAAAGTTATTAATAGTTGTTCTATGTGAGTATGAGTGCTCATAATGATTAAGCAACGTCAACGAAGTGGCGAAGGTGTTACAAATATACTTATAAACAAGATATCATATTCGTGGATATCAATCCTATGAACCCGGTACTAAACTAAAAAAGGCTCTTCTTCGTAAGACAGAGGTACTAACCCATTAGATGCTTCCTGTAGAGAACACGATATAGCTTGAAAAATATCTAGATTTAAAGACGTTCCGATCGGTGAGAATGTAGCTGCGTTAACTATAATTACGGCTATGAAAGCAAAAGGAAAGCTCGGAATGGGTTCTCTATCTTTAAAAAATACTAAAAGGCATAGAAAAGAGGCAACAAGACTGTGAAGTGGAAAGAGTGACAAAAGAAGAAAATGCTTCTTGGACACAAAAGTAAATGAATACGATCAAGATGGATCTATCCAAAGCCGTGATCTTAAACTTAGATTGATTGAGTTGGCGGTTTTATATGTTGGACAATCTTGTTAGCTTGACGGGAATGACATGATTGAACCCATGATTTGATATCGGAATTCATATTAGCCCAAACAAATCTTGTTTTAATTAAATTTCGTGTTCCTTGTATACCAGGATGAGTAACCGAATGCAATTTTTTGAAGACTTCATAAAGAAATTTCTTGGGAACGATTGACCTTGAAACTCCAGTAGCCTTCTTGACTCATAAGAGAGCGTTAAGTGGTACTTGAACTTAAGTAAAGTTAAAAACACGATTTTGTTGTAATTGTATAAGGTCTTAGTCACAATTCTGAGCTAGTGTCATATCGTTAAAATTAATAGTTTCTGGTATATAGAAAACTTGTGAAACACGAGTTAAACTGTCCGAAAGGATATTTTTATGACCATTGATATATTGAATATTTGTCAAAAATTAAGTAATATATTCACCGTTACCCCAGTTTATTAGTGAGTAAATGGTTGATGATCTGTAAAGATGATAAAATCTTGATCAATCAAATAATATCGAAATTTGGTGGTGAATTTTATGGCTAATAATTCTTTTGAAAATACCCTATATTTTTATTCCATAGTAGTTAAAGAACTGCTACAAAAAGCAAGAGGCTTTTTGAAACCATTGATGTATTGATGAAGAACTCGAGTAATAATTTTATTGCTAGCATCGGCTGTTATGCTAAGTTTTGGATTGACTAGTGATAACTGGCGCGAAAATACATTTTTGATTAAACTAAATTTATTAATGAGGTTATCATCGAAATGAGCTGGTTTACTGATTGCTTTACCAGAAATGACCAATTTATTAAATGGTGCCAATAATTCACCTTGAAATAAATTTGCGGTAAAAGGAAACACAACTAATAAAATTTCTTCATTGTTTTTGTGTTTGTGGTAATATTAAATTAGAAATAATTTGAAGTTTTGGTTTTGTAGGAGAAATATCTTGTTCATTTAAATTATAACCTAAAAATCTAAAGTAGTGATACCTAACACAAAGAGTTTTTGTGGTTTAGCAATAAACCAAACTTATTTAATTTCTCAAAAACTTGCTTTAAATCTTTAAGATGATCATTTTGGTTATTATATGCTATTAAAATATAATCCAAGTAAAATTAATTAGTCCGAAAAAACGGAATTGATAAATCTAGATCAGGTTGATGATGCATTCTTTGAACTAAAACTGAGTCTTCTGTATTGACATGCACTTAAGGGAGTAACCATAGTAATCTTTGAAATGTTTGCTTATTCAGTCATAATGTGGAAGTACGATTTCTGTAAGTCCAATTTTAAAAATATTTTGCAGCCATCAACTATATAATTAAAGGAATGGAAAGATGCTATCGGATAAGAATCCGATAATGTGATTTTATTAAATGAACAATAATTTCCCAGGCTCACCAAATATAAATAAAACCCTTATTTGTACTAAATATTTAATTAAAATTGAATGATTAGAGCTGTAACGAGTTGGCAGTTTGAATTTGCATTCGATTAATTATAAATAATAAAAATTGTTATTATGGCAACACTAAATCGATAACTAGATTATATAATGAGATATTACAATATGTATATGGCTGGCAACCTAAATTGCTATTAGCAAACATTATTGATTGCACTGTATAACTCTAGATACGTAATATGATTATTATTACTATTTATGAACTAATTTGTTACAAAAATTTAAAAGTATCAATCTTCCAAAACACTAACGCAACTACGACTAATTTTTCAGAACCTGCAAATTAATCAATATAATTATGTAGAACACACACATTGTATGTATCATAAATGTCAGTCGATACAGATATAATCATATTTTAAACAAATTGTATATCTTGTACATAAGTAATTTAGAGAATTGGTTATGAATCATGAACTTCATAGCTTTTCGGACAGTTTCATCATTTGATAATAAATAAATCAATACTTATTCCATTACTGTATGACAAATAATATACATACACAAACATGAGTGTGAACATAATTTTTTAAAAAAATGTTTTACCGCGGTTTACATCTTTAAATTTAAGCAATTTAAGTAAAATAACATTTTATTTAATTCTATTCAGTTATATACCTATAATTATGTCACCGCCCTTAAATTATTTTATAAGTTATAAGTTGCCTAAATTTCATCAAATTATGATAATTCTTGTTTAGGCAATTATTTTCTTGAAAAGCCATTTAGAAAGGAATTGCCGCTACTATTTAAAATTAAATAAACAGTACTTCCATACCATAAGTTTATTTGATCAATAAAAGCCCTGTGTTGGAAAAATGTTCAATTTCTTGTTGTAAAGCTACCACTAGAGTTTCAACAATTATTTCTACCACTGGAGGATTTTCGTCAAGTGTTTTAATTTTCTTAAACAAATAATTTCTTAGTAATACAGAGATACTTTTTATTTGAATTGAAACAGTATAGTTTTTAAGTAATCTGTTATTACATTTTGTCAATTATCGCATACCTTTTATTATCTTATTTTAGTTATGAGCCCTAGTAGTTCGCGATTTGTTGCAGTGATTGAGCTAAGATTGAATGTTACAACCATTTTTGGTATGGAAACATAAGCCAAATTTTAAAATCGTCTTATTTACATATACCATCTGCCTTTTACATTCTAGAAATATCATATGATTTTTGTGTGCAGCGCTCTTTCACAACAAGAAAAGCATAAAGATACCCATTAATGTTTCCTTAAGCGAATTATAGATACCACTTTTGTCCGTTACGAAATTAAACTAAATTGTCAATGTTTACGCCCTCTGTTATCAATGGACAAAAGGATGACAGTTTTCGCACCCTTAATGTAATTCAAAGTGCAAGAATTTGGAACCTTTGCATCGACGTAGTTTGTTTGGTTGTTATTTATGTTATATAAATAAAATTAAATAACTAAAAACACATAAAGTTAATTTCATTACGAAATTTTATAGGACCAAGACCAAAGAAAGGCAAAATAATCACTTTCCTAATAACAATTAGGTGGTCCTTCGAAGCACGAAATTTTAAGGACGCAGAAAAATAAAGAACGCACACGCAAGCAAGTCTATTCAAAGACACATCATGTTTGGTCAATTCTTTCGGATTGAATAAGGCGCAAAGAATTGGAATGGTAAAAGAATTGTATACGCGAAAATTAACGGAAATAATTTGGATAACTCGAACAATTTGTTAAATACATATAAACTGATAGTTAAGTTGTCCAAAGCAAAAAGTCAAAGTTGGTGAGAAGTTCCTATTTGTTTTGGTAAATTTGCTTTTTGTTGTAGTTTGTAGCGTAAAATATTTTTGTTCATTAATTGAAATACATTGACAGTAAATGAGAAATTGTGGCCTCAACGGTTTATTAGTAAGGCTAGTTAAGACAAATTTGATCAATCAGTAATTGATTCGCATTCTCTTGCAAAAAATAAACGTTTTTCAGTAAGTAATGGCAGAAAATGAAATTCGTCAGTTACGTCATTTTTAAAATCCAAACTTACGCATTTTGAAAAATCTTTAAAGGCAATTGTAAATCAGCAAAATTTTGTACAGTTCGCTATTCGGTTAAAAGATCTTGAAAATGATATCAATTCCGAAACTATCCAATCGCAATTAGAATTTCCAGATAATACCGATTGATATTACTATGGCCCTCGTCCTGGTGTATCAGGCCATTTTAATAGTCATTATTAAGTGCTAAACCTTACAATAAAACATATTACAAAATAATACAGAACACTTATAAGCCAATGTCACATTCTAAACTTATTCAATGTTTAACAATCTCTTAACATAAATTAATAATCTATATGTATATTAATATTTGATTATCTAACTGCCCTATTTAATTACAGCTTTGAAAGTTCTCTGCCTCCCAATCAGTCGTACCTTTAATCTATTCTTGCACTATTGCGTCTTGGTTGGCGCTTATCGCATGGTGTATGCTTCTGCAGGTAAATTCATACACGTATTGACGACAAAATACCACATTTTATTGCATACATAATATATACACGAATCAGAAAGACCAATTTTCATTGGTATTTCAAGATTACTAATTCCAGACCAGCATTTCACCACTTTCTCCTGGAAGCGGTATCAAGTTAAGACCAAAATCAGCAAGCGTCAGTTGATTGGACAGTGTCAGCAAGTGACTTCCAGAGCACCCTCCGAGATCCTCCGCCACAGAACTTCCACTTCTAGACTACAGCCCGCCGCCATGTTGCTGCAAGCCACCAGCCGTTCCGACGATCAATGCCGTGACGCATTATCAACATCGCCGCTGCCACTTAGCGTCCCGGCTCCCGGCGCCCCGACGCAGTAAGTGACAGACAAATATTATTGCCTTTATTGTTATTTTCTTTCTGAAACGATTTTGAACATTTCTTATTGTGTGCTAAACATTTGATCCAAGTTATCGTGTTAGTAACTATTAACTTAGAATCAAACGATAGATAGTATCCTTTACTACTTTGTGCGTGAACTCAGTGCTAAACATTCGTATCCAGTTATCGTGTTAGTAAGAGTCACGTTAGTATCTAAGAGTGTGTAAGTGCTCGATTATACAGTCCGGTTCCCCTCTTATAAAGAATAAGCTGGATGTATCAACATCACACAGAGTCATACTAGAACGAGGCAGAGGGGACACGGCCGCATAGGGCTTGTGTGTTGGTTCAGGGGTAAATCCCCTGTAACAATTGGCGCTTAACTTAGTGGGTCACTACAGGAGACAAGAACACACGACCAGACATGGAGTTGAGATCCAAGAGCCGGGAAACAGAAGCAACCATCAGCTCTGAGACTGAAGAAACAAAAATTAGTGGCGCATAATCAACAAGAATTCCATCGAGCAACTACTCCAAGGACTCAAACAGCTAATGGAACCCGAGAAAACCAAGTTCTCCGGAGACCCACTATAAGACCCAGAATCCTTCCTAACAAAGATAGAAGCACTCTTCTTGAACATTCCAGTTGAAGCAGAGCTGGAAGAACTTAAGAAGTTCCTGACAAAAGATGTCCGGAAATGGTAGTGAGGAAGAGAGGACTTCCTCCTGAATTATGAAGAATTAAAGCAGTCCTTTCTCGACACTTTCTGTAGTATAGAAACCTAACCAAGATCCGAGCACAATACAACGGGAACCAGCAACACCGTAAGGGATTTCCTGCCCATAAAAGTCAAACAAGCGAAGCGCCTACTCGATGGTATACGGACCATGGTAAATATGCTCCGCGGGCACATTCGAGTCCATATTAGGGGAAAGAACTTCGAAACATTAACGAAGTTCATAGATATTCCGCAACAAGTCGAATGGGACACGAAAACCACCGAAGCACTCAAGAAAGCAGAACTACCACAATGCAACTACTGCCCAGGGAAGCACTACCATCGGGACTGCCCAACGAGGAGGAGCATGAACAAGCCGCTAGGAAACAAACAAGTAGCCG
Source organism: Phrixothrix hirtus (assembly GCA_024586415.1). Taxonomy (NCBI): domain Eukaryota; kingdom Metazoa; phylum Arthropoda; class Insecta; order Coleoptera; family Phengodidae; genus Phrixothrix; species Phrixothrix hirtus. The sequence goes on along the minus strand of JAHWXV011047355.1, from coordinate 2,311 downwards.
GGACCTTCGAATTACAAATGTCTCGGCAAGCAGAGCAATAAATCAAACCGCCCCCAACGATCAGCTCCCAAGAATCCAAATCAAAATAAATGGGAACTGGATCAACGCGCTGCTAGATACAGGTGCAACACACAACCTAATGCAACAAAACTACATAGCCAACTACACGGCAAAACCCGCAAAAGTCAAGCTCGCCAACCCACAACAGAAAATATAAATATTAGGAAAAGCAAAACTATCATTCACTGTGGGGAACGCAATTCTCAAAGACACCTTTTAATTGATAGTCTCACTAAGTGCTCCTGCAATAGTAGGTCACCAGTGGTTGGCAAGACATCACGCTTGGATTACGAGCGCCGGTGTATCCACTTCGGGAGGAGGAACAGAACCACTGTTTACTGGAAAAGGGAAGCAACAGCCCCACCACTGAACAGGAAAGACATCGAAGGAATGAAACATGATTTCCCAAAGGAATTCGAAGAACCGTTCAAGAAACTTCTAGGCGATTTCTGCCACTTAGTGAACCAGAAAGGGAGACCATCAACTACTACAACAACCAAACACAGCATACAACTGTCCCGCAACGCTTCTCCCTTTAAGCTGGCGCCAGGAAGATATTCGCTGGAAAATAAACAGATCTTGGAGAAGGAAATACAAGCCATGCTCGCAGACGGGATCATTGAACTCCAACTACTGCTCCAGAATGGTACTCATCAAGAAGAAGAACGGAAAAACCCGATTATGCGTAGACTACCGGCGTCTGAATACGATGACAAAGGACCAAAATACAACACTGCAAATCATAAAGGATACCCTCAAGGACCTAGGAATGGCCAAGGAGTTCTCAACCCTGCACTTAAAATAAGGATACTGGCAAGTTCCGATGGAAGAAAACGCAAAGAAACTCACAGCGTTTGCACACCAGATGGGGCTTGCTATCAATTCAAGGACATGCCCTCTGGTCTGAAGAACGCTCCAGTTAACTTTCAGAGGCTAAGACGAAAGATGTCCTCCCAGGCTACCTCAACAAGTTCGTGCTGGTGTATCTCGACGACATCACCATTTACTCAGACAACTGGAAGGATCATTTAGAGAGATTGACACAGAACCACCTTCACATAGGGATCGGGAGGTGCCAATTTGGTAAGGTATGAATCACTTACCTATGACACCAAATCTCCGCGGATGGAAATAAACCACAGCAAGACCAGGTAGAAACGCTCAAGGCAGCAGAAACACCAAGCATCAGGAAACAAACGCGAAGTTTCCTGGGCCTGTGCAACTGGCCACGAGAATACCTACTACGATGCGCAGAAATTCTAGCCCAAATCACCGATGTATTGAAAGGCAACAACAAATTCAAGTGGACGGCCGAAGCAGAACAGGCCTTCAAAAGCATAAAGAAGGAACAAACAAAGCCACTCAAACTAAGCAGGCCTGACCCAAGCAAGCTAGACACGCTGAAAACAGACGCCAGTGGCCTGGGACTAGCAGCCGTACTTTATCAAATGGAAGAAGGCGAAAGACGAATTATCAGCTACGCCAGCGTGAAACTGTCCCTGGCTCAAATAAACTACCATATTAACGAGCTGGAATACCTGGAAGTTATATGGGCAATAAGGAAGTACCATCCATATCTAGAAGACCGCTCTTGCACCTTAAAGACCGACAGTAGCGCTCTCACCTGGCTAGATCGGATAAAAACACGCAGTCTAAACTAACCAGATGGGCACTCCTCCTGCAAGAGTTCAATTTCCAGGTAAAATACTGTCCCGGTAGCACCAATGAACTACCGGATCACCTATTGCGCCACCCAACAGGCGCGGAAATCAACGAAGGCACCACGGATATGGACACGGCAATGATGCCAGAAATAGCCAACATCTACCTGGCTGAATTAGCCACAACCGTGAAAATAGAACAAAGGAATGAACCCCCTTGCCCAAAACCTCATTAGAATATGGAAAGAGATCAATCAAAACGGCCCTACGACACCAAGGTATCATCAGATTCTCGCCGAATACCACGTAAAGGTGGATGCGTTTGAAGGAAAGCGGAACAGGGAAATTGTCTTCTAGTACCACTCAACGTCAAATTACAGGTAATACACAATTACCACGCCATTCCAGGAGTAGGTCAGCTGGGAGCATGTAACGGTTTAAAATTCCCTTATGAACTTTCTATAGAATTGGTATTGATTTAATACATTTTGTTGGCACATATAAATTATGGGAGTTTCGTTTGTGTGATTTTAGACAATAAAATCGTTCATTATTATTGTTATTGTAAATTGTTTGCGTACCGCTGTCAT
>JAHWXV011047312.1:0-11901 GCA_024586415.1 Phrixothrix hirtus | reverse complement strand
ATATTTTATCAATGACAGGAAAATATATCCATTTTAAAGAGAGTTTAAAAATCTAAGGATTTAAAAAATTTATCAGGAAAAATCGAAAAAGTCAGGGAAAAGTCAGGGAAATTTAAAATTAAAATTTTGTCACCACCCTGACCTGTATTGTAAATGTGTTCATTCATTAATTTATCAACTACCTCAATAAAAAGAATAGAGATAAGCATTACATGTTCTCGTAGATTTTTAGATAGTGTAACAAAACTCCCACATTATTTAATTATCTATTTCAAATCTCCAATTTATTTACAGTTCACAACTAATTGTTATTCAATACGTGGGTATAAATTTATTTATAACATTTATTTATACAAATCACAACTTATCTTTCTATTTGCATGTATGTATTTATCTTAGATACCAATAGCAAATTTAGAACTAACTATTAATTCTAGAATAATCTAGAGAAGTTGAGAAACGATGATTAATTCAAGCTAGTAATTTGATATGAAATATAATGGATGATTCATAACACATATCAGTGGTAATTTTGTTACAATTTCCTTCATCTTTAATTAATTTCAGTTATTTATTGTTTAATTGTTATTTTAGGTTAATAATGCTCACAAATTTTAACTGTTCAATTTTTTTTAATTCATTTTAATTTTAAATTATTTATTTTCTACGTTTTATTATAGGTGCAATAGTTTTTTAAATTCATTTGTATATAGAAGGAAAACTCCCAAGTCTCGAAAGTTTGCAGATTAGCGCAAGCACTCACGCGACATAAACTGCAGTAGCAATTGGCAGAACCATTTTTAAAAATTCTTCGAAAGTTTCTAAATTTGTCACAATTTTTGGAATTATATTATACCCTTGATATAAGCAACATTGTTTTATCGAAAATAATTTTGGAATTGTGCGCCATATAGGCAAGTTTTCCCTTTTACGAAAAATTCCATTTAACAAATATTTCTCTCGAATCTATTAACTTCGTTATGCAGAATGTTTACTGTACTACATTAACGAATAAAATAAAAACAATAATATAAATGAAGGAAAACAACTGTAATAATTAAAGGAGAAAAGAAACAAAGGTGACTGACTAAAAGTATTTTGAACTCAAAGAGGAACACAAGTCAAGTACAAACAAATATGATAAAAATTGTTAACTAACAATGAATATATAGATAATTTCTTTTTAAGTTGAATTATTGCTATACATTAGTTTTTGGTGCACTTTTAGCTGCAAGAATTTAGTTTAGTTAAAATTCGTAGACAATTTTCATCTTTAATTTCATTAAATGTATTTTTTCGTAAAATAGGGTAAAAATAGTACGGTAAATTTTATTAAATAGAAAATTTCATAAAATAGAAATTCGTAATAGGTGCTGGTGCCTATGCTTTGTTAAAGGCAGAAAGTCTGATTGACGACACGCAGCGTAACGCTATAAAAATTATAAACCAATTTCTCGTGTGTAAAAAGTGTAGTACAACTTAAGCTCAAAATTGTTTATATGTCATTTTTTATAATTCCCACTAAAAGTTACAGGAGCTATGGAAAAGCACTGTTAGGATTATACTCCAAATAGAGACGAATCGCGCAATTAGTAAAATAGCTGTTAGCGAGATATTATGGATGCTTATCAAACTTTGTGGTTTATAGCTTAAATTCTAATGTTATTGTATTTTTAATTAAATTTTCGCTTTTAATGTGTTCTAATTTTTAATTTCAATTTGTTTATCCCCTATAATGCCAACAAGGGTTACAAATGTAGTACTCTTCTTCAAATGTCCTAGGAAAACTGGTTTCCTTGTGTTGCCCTTCTAGTAATGCATAATACAATACTTTATCGATAGCTTGTACACCATTGTTTAAATCCTTTTTGTTAACTTTTTTTGTAAAATTTTTTAGTTTGATAAAAAATTATAGAAAGAGCCGCTATAAGTGTGTAAAATGTCTAGAGTTCGTATACTTTGAATTTTCTCTAAAAAAACAGTTTACGAAAACTGGTAAAACTGTAAAGTTTCTTATCTCAAATATTAAAACCGTGCATGGTATGGCATTGAAAGATCGAAGATCTTCTGCGACGTAAGTGCCACAATTGCTAACCGCCGATCAAAGTTAAATTCGTGTTAAAATTTTAAAGCATTGTTTGGACATGTATAAATGCAATACAAGTGAGTTTCTTGGTAGATTAATAATGGTTGATGAAGCATGACTGCATCACTATATAAAACAGAAACCAAAGAACAATCAAAACAATGAGTTTTTAGCGACGTAATTTCTTCGAAGAAGGAAAATCGCAGCTGCAGCTGGAAAAGTCTAGCGACTGTTCTTTTGGAATATGTGTGTTACAATATTAATTGACTAATTTAAAAAAGAGAACACAATAACTGGAGAGCATTATGTATCACTTTTGTAAATTGAATGGTAAATCAAAAGGAAACATTGCAAAGAAGGAAGTGTTCTTTCATTAGGATAACGCACCAGCTGCCAAATCTGGAATTACCATCAAAATTAGATCAATTGCTGTAGGAATTGCTTCCACAAACAGGTCAGATTTGGCTTGGTTTGAAATTTGCTGTTTTCAGATTTAAAAAAGTATCTCACTGGAAAAATATCACAATGGATTCTGAAGTTATAGCAGAAACTAAAGCTTATTTTAAAGGCAAAAACAAAACGTTTCATACTGAAAGTATGCTATGTGAACACCATTAGAATAAACGTTTGTTGCAAACTAAATAGAAAATTTTGATGAAAAATTTTGTCTTGATACCTCTTGCACTTACATAATTGTGAATTGTTCCTGGTATATTATCTAATTTCCATTAAAGAAACAATTATTTTACAAAAATGTACTTAAATATTTTATGCTATTGTTTGTAACTTTTAATTGTTGTAAACGGAAGGGGGCCACCTCTTAGGAAAACATTGGAAACCTCCATCACATAGTTCTTTTAGTTAAATATATTTTGTTTTATCATCAAATAGCGGTAATGTCGCGTTTTCTTTTCTAAGCATTTTTCTTGCTTTTTAATGTATTTTTATGCATTCAATCAGTTTTATTCTATTGTTTTTATATACAGCTCTAGATGAGTTATGTAATGTAATGTAATGGTTATCAGATTGATTTTCAAGGTTACTTGCTTTGATTCACGTTTTAAAGTGGTTTTTTGAATTTTCAGTGATATTCTAATCAATCTTAACTATATCTCTTTTGCACTTAAGGTTGTTCAGTGTGTTTTATTTCCCTCTGTTTTTTAATGCAATCTATTGTCCAGAATAACTCAAAATAAAATGATGAAATTTAAGAAACCCTATATTGATGAAAAATAATGGATAAATTCTGAGGCGTTATGTGCAACTTATTGGAAAAAAATATTTTTCTGTAAAATTAAAGTTTTAAATAGTACTTATTTTTATAATATTTATTTTTAAGCATGACATACTGTAGTAATTGTTAGTGCAAATGTAATAAGTTCGTATAGTAAAAAGCTTTATTATCAAATTTTGTATAATTGCCAAACAAAATAGTCTCCACTTCGCATAAACCATAGCTATTGTATAGTTCACATCATTACTTGGTAATTATACATGTAATGCCCTAGAATTTATCCTTTATTTCTCATCAACTAAGGTTTATTAAATTTCATCAGTTTAATTTTGAGTTATTTTCGGTGAAAGATTCCATTGTAAAGCGTTACGTCTTAAAACATATACCGAACAAAGTTAACTCTGATCCTTGTTCTTGGCTGACAAAGAACACCCAGGAGAAACTGAAATTATTCTAGTCTCAATATATAGAAATAATCTTGTATAATCACTTAATTTAAACAAAATAGTAACCAATCTTCTCAATATTAATTTATACTTAATTTATACCACATATGTACTTTTCAAATAATCTAGCTGTCAATCTTATTTTATACAATAGCTATATTTTATTGTGGTTGTTTCTATTATAAGCAATTATAATCATTTAAATAGAACTTTGAACAAATTACGAGGCATAGTCAAATGAAAATCTTAAAAGTGCCCTAAAACATGCACTGGACAGATGCCTTGTTTTACAAGTTGGTAAAAATATTATTTTTGATGTCTAGAAGGCCTTGCTAATGACACATCACAGGAAAAATTAAAAGTGTTGTCAGAGTTAAAGTATAAAAATGGGAACTCCACTCTAGTACTGCACTTGGAAGAAACAGCATTCTGTTATTCATTTCTTGCACAGTGAATTAATGAAACCCATTGATATTAATTGTAGAATGAAGCTACAATATCGAAATTCTTAAGAATTCAAGAGAACAAGCAAAGAATAACGTCACCCTTCTTTGTTAAGACCCAGAAAATTACAAGTACAGCTCTTGGTAGGAAAGATTATGCTGACTTTTTTAGAATACAAAAGGGGTAATTTTGGAGGACTACGTGCCTAACGGAGTTACTCCTACTAGTGCCACATACTCAGAACTCCTGAAGAACTGTTTCATGCCTGCTATCAGAACCAAAAGGCAAAGATTTCTGTAACACTCTTTGTAATATGACAATATGCAGCCGAATACTACACTTAACAACTATGGCAATTATCATGCCATTGGTCTACTTAAAGTGGAACTAATAATGATGAAGTGATTCAGGCAGAGTAGGAGTGGCTGTGCACATGACCGAAGGAATTTTTTTCTTTAGACATCGAAGCACTTCCAAAACTGTGGATGAAGTGTATAGCACTTAATGAAGATTATATCAAAACATGACACCTGATTTTGACATCGCTTTAATAAATGTTGTTTAAAAATGTTTTTAGGGTTTTCAATTGACTCTGCCTTGTAGAATTGTAATTTTTTTTTTACTATACACAAATAGAAACTTACCTTTTTATACAGTATTAAATATTGACAATTCCTGATTTACATAAGAGTTTCATTGTATAGGTTTTCAAATAAATTAAAATACCATTTTCAGTTTTAATTTTAACCTCTATATAATATTTTTTTCAAATTTATTTTATTATCTAATGGGTCAATTGTTAATTAATTTTAAATGTTTAAAAGAATACATTAAAAGTTTATAAAAATAAGATTTATTGAATCTCAACGTTTGCTAATACAGTTGGCTTCTTCGGGAAATTTATTTAATATTAGACACATATATTCATTTCTTAGCTATTGTTGGCGGAACGTTGAGATTAAACAAATCTTATTTTTATAAACTTTTAATGTATTTATTAATGTTTTTTTTAAATTTAACTAATTGACCCATTACCTCAACATAAAATAAATTCCAAAACGAAAGTAAATTAAAATACTCGTTTGTTTCTATTCTTATTCACTATTTCACTACTTGATTCTTTTGACAGCCATAGGTTTGAGCCATTAGTAAAAATAACTTATAAAGGTAAATTTTTATGTAATTTGCCATTTACATATTTTGTATAGTATCTATATAATAATCATTATGAAAATGTACTTTTACTATAACAATTTCTTTGTTTTAGGTAATTGATTTTGGATCTTCGTGTTACGAGCATCAACGTGTATATACGTACATCCAATCCCGTTTTTACCGAGCACCGGAAGTAATATTAGGCGCAAAATATGGTATGCCTATAGATATGTGGTCTCTTGGTTGTATTCTTGCAGAACTTCTAGTTGGCTTTCCTTTATTACCTGGTGAAGATGAAGCCGATCAATTAGCATGCATTATGGAACTTTTGGGCATGCCTCCTCAACGTTTATTAAGTCAGTCTAAACGGGCTAAAAATTTTATTAGTTCTAAAGGTTATCCCCGCTATTGTACTGCCACTACTTTAGCAGATGGTACTGTAGTATTAACTGGAGGTCTGAGTCGTCGTGGAAAACCTCGAGGACCTCCTGGGTCTAAAGAATTAAAAAGAGCTTTAAAAGGTTGTGATGATCCCTTGTTTTTAGATTTTATTAAACGTTGTCTAGAATGGGATCCGGAAGTTAGAATGACCCCAGCAGCTGCTCTGCGCCATGCTTGGTTACGCAGACGGCTGCCTCGTCCACCTCAGGAAAAAAATGAACCAATTAGAACGCCTACTGTAGCTTGTACCCCAAAAAGTAATACTCTGATTTGTAATAACAGTAATAAAGTTAGAGTACAATTAAATGATGAAAGATCTGCTACGCTTCATTCTCAACACAGCACTCATTCAGGAAAATTGCCTCCTGTTACATAGCCTCTTCCCTCTCCGTACTTCAATGTGATTCTAGGTTAATTAGTTAGTCAATGACTGTGTGTTTCACACATATCGTACAATGCATAAATGTGATTGCATGTAGTCAAATTCGACTGACTTTTTTATGATGTGCATTTCATTCATCAGAGTGTGTTTATAAATATCAGCCATTGGTAGCTAACAATTTATATTGCAGTACAATTGTTATTACAAGGTGTTGTGTGCTGAGCTAACATTTTATCACATTGCTTTATACAATTTTAAACTTAATTATATCGATGCGCGTATTATCATGATTTTATATTTTTCAATCATACTATACAGGTTGTTTATGCGGTACTATATTTATTATTTTAATTTATATCATTTTTATGTTAAAAACACTCGTTTATATTGTTTATTTGAATTTGACTTTACTCATTATCAACATAATTACTAAAAGAATACATTGCTTTTTTGTATGTACTTTTTACTATGTGCAATATCTCTTGCGGTACCAATTACAGTATTAATCTGACATTTACAAATTAAATGACTATGACTTAAATATAATATAATCATACATTCTGTCTACAGATATGAATGTATATAAAATACTTATTTCTACAATTAGATAAATTGAGACTAATCACTGCCACTATTTAGAAAAACAGTAGGATCTAATAAATATTTTAAATTGTGCTTCATAAATATGAGATGAAGTGAGGGAAATAAAATAACAATTATTACAAATACCAATAATGTTACAAGTACATAAAAAATGGCTTAAATTAAAACTTGATTATTGAATAAATTAAAACAAAAGGAAAAAATAAAAGAAAATTATATTTCAGTACATTCTTTCCTCTAAATATTTTTAATCATTTTGCTTGCAGATGCCACATATTTATTGAGGCACAGAATCACACATGTGCGATCAAAGTAAGCTCTAATGAGTTTAGTTTATTTTTTCCTTTTATAATGTGCCTATTTGCAAAAAAATTTACATTGTTTTATTTATTGAAATAAGCACATCATGTTACTGACAATCACATGTAAAAAATATGGCGGTTGTTGATAATATCATTAAATTAGATTATTTAAGTCAGTATTTCTGACAGAGATAAATTATATTTTTATCAAAACTTACTGAAAGGTGCTTAAAAATAATTTTTATTTAAAATATGTAACTGATTTAATTGAATATGCACTTAATGAATAATAGTTTTTACATACTTAAAAGGAAGGTTTATATTTTGCTTCCAGAATAGAAGTAAAGGAATGTCTTCCTCAAATATTTTCATCTACTTAAAATGATGTCTTCTAGGAAGTTATCTTTTTTTACTTGTTAAAAAGTTTGTATTATTTTGTCTTAAAATTTTAAATGGGTGCTCAACCTGTCTTATTTGTTTCTTTATCATTTCATTTTTTTAAATAGTATATTGTATCAGATTTAATTAACTTTCATTTTAATTTCACCTTTAATATAGGAAGATATACAATGGAAAGTATGTTTATAAAATCAAAGGTTCTTTACAGATACTGAAGCTTATTTTCATATTTATAGCAACATTTCATTATTATTTGGTGTATCTATTTGTTTCAGTCACCAAAACATTTATTGATACTATTGATTATATTGAAGTAGGTTGCTTCTAGCTCAATTTTTTTCTCTTACTGTTTCTTTGTTATAATCATCTATTTATATTTAACTTGGTTTGATCACTGCCTTAGATTAATGACTACTTTGAGTTAATTACTGCTCAAAAACAAAAATTGTAAAATTTTAATTTTTAAATTAAAGTGATCTTTAATATTTATCTTAAGGTTGCAGCTATTGGAACCCAAAACTTTATTAAGTTGTATAATTCTCATCAGAGAAAAAACTTTTAAAAATGTATATAATGTATACAGGGTGTCTCAAAAATAAGCAGCATTATGTTAACAGCAGATACATCTTGGTACGCACAACAAAAAAGTTTATAAACCATGTCTAAATTGCATAGTTTTTGTAATTAGTTTTGTAATTAAAGTTTTCAGTCCACCCCTGCTTTTAATTTGGTCTACTGTGTCTAGCAATAAGTGACTCTAGCAACAGAATGACACATACAATTTCACACATCTCAACTGATTATTAAATGTCCATAATTGTATTGAATAGATAATTACTGTTTAAAAATTAAACTTTGATTTCCTTCCTTAAAATTTCTAGTTGTCTTTTGATTGTGCACATTTAAAGTAAAAATGAGTTTTTATTTAATATACATTTGTAATTTTGAAAAAGAAAATGTTTTTTAAAAAGCTTTTACTATTAAAAATGTTCTACAATGGTTTAAGTCATTTTACATGATGTTAAATTTTACACAAAATTTATAAACAATTGTTGCATTAATGTAATGAAAGTTTAAATTGTCATCTTTTAAGCCCAAATTGCATTTGATAAATGTTCTAATATTATTAATATTCACAATCAATTGTGTTGTGTATAATTTAAATTTTGTGAAAATAGTTCAAAATCATAATATAGTAAATAAGTTTCATACTTTGATGTAGTTTGTATGCAGTAATACAATAATACATATCTTTTATACAAATTAATGTGGATCAAACAGGCTTTAATTTTATACACATGTAAAGCTTTATGTCAATATTAGATATTTAATATACAATTTTTTTTTAATAATTTATAATTAATAAGAGCTTTATAGAAAAAAGCAAATTTAAATGATTTAAAAAAATACATTTTATTATCTTTTATTTAAATAGCTGTCGGCCATGAACTCGATAAAGTAATAAATGTAATATGATATTTTGTAAACAGAAAGAACATGTTATTTATGTTTTTAATCATGTTTTAAAGTAAAGTATTGCCAAAATGTATGAAGAATTTTTTCCAAGCTAGATTAAAAGCTTTTACAGATTTGTGTTCACTAAGTGCCTATATATACATTGCTAAATAATGCTGATTATATTCAAGGCACCCTGTATATGCAAATTTTCTGTTAAATATAGTCTTTGTATCTACATGCCTTACACTGGACTCTAAAATTTCCCAGCAGGATGTATGTATGTGCTAGGGAAAAATTTGCCAAGCATTCTTATGAAAGCTATAATTAGCAATTTCTGTATTATCTAAGGTATCTAATTAAGATAAAGAAGTACTCTCATTTTTTTTTATAAAAATCAACTTCACTATGATTGTATTATGAACATAGTGAAAATTTGCAGCAATGGGTCACGATAATTCTTGGCTAGTTTTTTTAACATTTATTAGTAAAAGAGCTAAAATCAAATACAAATTGCATTTGCAGAAGTAGTTGAAAGAAAAGAATAAATTTCAAATTCATGTGTGATACATTACTTTATCCATTAAATAAATTATGAACATGATTTTTATAAAAATTCATGGAATTACAGTATATTTTTTTAAATTGTAGGGAAAAAATTTTAAAATGTTAGATAATAAGTAGGTGAGATCAAGTAAGAGTATGCACTTTTTAAACATTTTATTATAATATTAACATGTATAGCGATGCATTTCTATTTTATACTCTAGTTACCATCGAACTTGCAAGATTTTACAGTTCTTGATATTTACAAAATAATATTAAAATGTATTAAAATATTATAATGCAAAATGGTGCACCTTAGGCACCAAGTTCCAAAGAGTACACAAGCAATTCCTTAAAGAGTATATGATTATTGAGTTATTGATAAATATTTATATACAATAGCACAGTATAGACGTTCCAATCTATTAATTAGGTAACTTACTGATGACATTAAATACTTTTAGAAATGAAAAATTAAAATATAGGAAAGCTTTATTTAAAAAAAACTAGTTTAAGTTAACCGAGATCACAAATGAAAACTCCAATTCATTCATATTACCCGCAGTCTTTGTGCCATAATTGTTAACATTTTTTATACTAAATCCATTCTTCATTTTTGCTCATCTTGTAATTTTCATTATATCAACAGTATTACATAATTTACTTTGCGTACTCTTAGCTAATTGTATTTAAATTATATTCTCGTCTCCTGCTAAATTGACTTTTATGTGATAAACCACACTATAATTGATAAATGTGTCAATTTTTTTATTTGATTTATAATACAGTGGTGGGCAAAGGCCAGGATCTATTTAAATATCTTTGATATGACTTTTCTGATTTTTGTGTAATTTGACAAATTTGTGTAAAATAATATGACTCATATAATGAGTATACAACAGTTCAATTGGACTTCCTGTTACACTAGAAATGAAGTCAACTTTTTTATTTTAAATACAACACCCTGTATATTTTTAAGAGTTTTAATATTTAAGAATCTAATGGTGTACAGTTGCACTATTTTATTTAATAACAGCATAGTTATTAAATTAAAAATAAAAATAAACTTTATTACCTAAAAATAATGTTATCTATGAAAGATGAAAATAATAAAAGGTGAAAAAATTGATTAATCAATTGAGAAGACATTTTAAATGACCACTGTTCACTCCCAAGCAGTGTGCAAGTTTGTGAACTAATTCTTGAATAACATTTGCCAGAGTCTCTACAAAAATTGCTTTCACTTTCGTCAATTATTCTTTGATGCAATTCTTGTAAATTATTTGATTGTTAGCTAATGGGTTTAGATCAGGCGATTGAGAGGACCAGTTAATAAATCCTCTATGCCCAATTCACTGCTTTGGGATTGAGGGGGTGCTCCATGTTGTTGATACCAGACATTAACAGAAATTTTCTCCATTTTCGTCAATGACAGGAACAATTTGGATAAAAATTCTAAATATTTTTATTGTTAACATACCACCAATGAAAAAATGGACCAACTATATGGTTTTGAAAGATACCTGTCCACACATTTAATTTCTCTGGATGTTCTGTATGTGCCTCTTGAATTCAGAAAGCGATATCAATCTATCAATACCGGCAATTGTGGTGATTAACTGTTCCATTCAAACAGAACATTGCCGTATCAGAAAATCTCCATTTATCTTTTGCAAAATTCTTTTCTAAGATCAGAATTGTATTCTTGCTACTGGATAGCGACTTACATCATGGTTTAATGCGAGGAATGTAGTGGATGCTTGAGGCTATTCTTTAAATTCTAAAGTAACATCTTGAGTAATAATTTCATTGTGTGTGCGTGGGTGCTTGTGTGGATGCGTGCTTGTGTGCATGCGTGGATGCGTGCTTGTGTGCATGCGTGTTTGTGTGCATGCGTGCTTGTGTGCATACGTGCTTGTGTGCATACGTGCTTGTGTGTGTGTGTGTGCGTGTGTGTGTGTGTACATATGTGGTCAATTTATCTTGAGAACCAAACGTCACAGAAAAGTGAAATTTTATATATAAGTTTATTATAGCCTTAGCACCTACTGGTAAGAATTTCGTTAAAATTGAATGACCGGAAGTGCCACTTTATTCCTGTAATTTTTAGGTTTTTTGAAATTTTTTTGAAAACGGCTCTAACGACTTTTTTTAAATTCGCCACGTTTCTTGCGTCTGTAATGATATATTACATGAACTAATTCGTTTCTCTGAGAAAATTCGTTGAAGTGAGTTATTCAGAAAAATCTCTAGAGTTAAGCAAGGTTTTGTCTGGATGTGTAACCATTCCAATTATCATCCCCAAAATAAAATAAATTAATATTTTAATGATTTGTATGCATTATTTACATACTTAATTACTTTTTATTTAAATCTATAAATTATTTTTGCTTTAAATGAGCTCAAAA
>JAHWXV011047301.1:0-10975 GCA_024586415.1 Phrixothrix hirtus | reverse complement strand
GTAATGTCAAAATTCATTCATTTATTTGTTATAAAGTTTATTTCTTCCAATGTTTATATTTTTATTTAATTTATTTTGAATATTACCTGGTCACAAATTTTCAGAACGCCAGTTTTACACGCCAAGCTGATAAGGAGTCGTCTGTTTAAACGTGTGGCGCTCAACATTTTTAAATTCACTCATCATTCCCGAATTTCTTACCTCATCGCCAGAGCTAGCAAAAATTACCTGAGTTCACCAGGAAATAACGCCCTTTCCTAGATGTGTGCACTTTTTGTGTAACAGTTTATTCAAATAAAAATTGCAGTATGCCTGCATCGTTTTAGATTATGCTTCATGCAAAGTGAAACTCTGTAAAAACAAATTTTATGAATTTAATAACATTCAATGTTTAATACAGTTATGCAGATTAATAACTAAAAGAATTTGAAGTAAATTTAGTAACATTGTTTAGCTTAATGTTTAATTCAATTATCTAATTTAATATTTATTTATGTTACTTTCTTTGTATTTAAAGAGGAAATGGAAGAACGGACTTTCCGAATTTCTGCCTTTGTGTACTTGTTCTTGTATTATTTTTATATACATATATACAAAAAGATTTATTATTCTTATCATTATTATTATTATTATTATTAAAAGGGAAAATATTAATTTTTCTCAAAGTCATGATTTATTGCGCGGGATATTTTGTCGTAAAATCCTGGAGTTCTTGTTCGAATTGGGAGTCCATTGATAGAAAGCTGTAAAATTAAGGAGATCAAGTATTATAAATCTGGTGATCGTAATGAGATATAAACATGCATTTATTAAAGTAAAATTTTAAACTCTGGCAATTTAAACAATATCCAGGGATATTTTAGAAGGTATGTAGAATTCATACCTCATGCTTGGTGAATGTGCGCGTCAAACCGCCCACATACGAATAGACCCAATTTCGACCTAAAAATCTTGATGCCATATAACTTAATTATATATTATTTATTTAACGGATTGTCAAAGATTCTGAAAGTTGTAGTTATTAGACATAAACTTGGTTTCTGCATCACCACCCCTGAGATTTTGAGCACACTCTACATTTCTATTACAGATTAATCTTCATTAAACATTAATTAATTAGTTTCATGCATTATGAGTTAATCTATTTATACTCTTCATTGTAAATATTAATTAAAGGTTTCAGTAATCGCTTGTAATGTAAGTACTACGAGGGCGTAAATTTGTAATTATTGTAATTACATATGTAATCTAAAGTGTTACCATAAAATAAAAAGCTATCTATTTTATTTTGTTTGACGTACATTTCAATTACAATCAGGTTATTACTGTTAAAGAACATTATGAAATGCTGTTTGAATTTAAATTTAACCCTTTCAGTGATAACAATTAAAGGGTATCAATAAATAATTACCACGCGTAAAACAATAATATTAAACAGTTGATATTTGGTAGACATCAAAGTTCTTATTGAATAAAGTGATGATTGATATTTAAGCAAAAGCAATAGAACAGAAAAACTTTAAAAATCATTACTGCAAAATGAAAAATATGAAAAGCCCTAAATGCAGTATGAATGTCGTTTAGAGAGGAAGTTTATACACGTTAATCACTTTATTGCGTTAAACTGATAAATATATCGATTTTTTATGGTATTAAATTTTTTCGTACATGGATGATGTTAAAATTCATCCTAAATCCTGCGTGAACCGTAATAAATTAACCAGGTCGAAGCAAGATAACATTGAATTTCATATACCGGTTTACAGGCAGTTTCTGGGCTGATATCAAAATAGGATAACCATAAATCTTTTTATGTTGACTGAGACAAATCCAAAATTATTTGGGGTATATATATATATATAAAATTCGAAAGAGTAAGACATAATATCCTTAAATATTGCTGTTTTAGAAATATTTTAATAAAATTCCTTTATTGAAGTCGCTTGTTACTTTAAATTTACATTTTGACTTTCATACACGTAATTAGTAATATTTCTAATACAACGCGTTAAAAGATTTTTCAATACATCGCTTTGATCTTAAGCTTTCTGGGTAATTATTTAGACTATCAAGTGTTAAGGATAACAAAACTTTGTACATGTTACTTATATGTATGCTATTTTAATTCTGTAAAATACCCATTCATTATCTATTCTCTAAACAATGTTTACTAGAATATATAAAAATATCCTAATAAAATTTAAAAATTGGGAACAGCAGGGAGCGGATCTTTGAAGAATTTTCCTGAAGGCCTTTGGATGCTATGCTTTTTTCCTTACTTTTACAAAGATCACCAGGTATAGGCAAGGCCGAACTCGGTAAATACTTATATAGTTGACCGCATAGAATTTTACATCTTAACATTCTTTCAAAAATTTAAAAAAATTATGCATAATAATATTGAAATACTTGGATATCGACAAAAAATATATAAATTCTATTTTAAAAACTTATCTATACACTTATTTTTGTCCTGACGAAGTTGGTAGATTTGTTGGGCTGACATTAAGTAATAATTAATTAACTTTTGAGATCAGGGCAGTTGATGACCAATGGTTTGGTGAAGAAGGTCGCCTTGTAACTCTTAGAAAAGTTTATCACCGAATCCGAAGTTTTCGGTAAACACCATATCGTCCGCAACTTGTGCTTCCTTTAACTGCAGAACATTATCAGCAACGGTTAAAATGGTGCAATGAACGATTTTATTGGCATTTTGAATAGCGTCGTCTTTAGTGACAAATCTAGATTTTGTTTAGGAATGCACGACGGTTGTATAAGAGTCAGAAGAAGACGGGGTGAACGACGGAATCCTCGATTTACAATTGAGAGGCACGTACACCGCACTGTTGGTTTGGGGTGCGATTAGCTATGGCAGCAGGTTTCCCTTAGTGTTCATTCGAGGCAATATGACATCACAACTGCATATTACGGAACTCGAAGGGCCATTATTCTAGCAAGATAATGCACGTCCACTTCTTTGAGCAGGCCCAGATTCATCTTTTGCCTTGGTTTCCAAGATCTCCAGACCTTCCTCCCATTGAAAATGTATGGGACATAATGGGCAGAAGGTTGCGAAATTTGCAGCATCCTCCTTTGGTTTTGGAGGCCTTGAGGTATGAGGTGCAACTTGAATGGGAGGTAATACCCCAAGACGAGATAAACCACCTTATTCAATCAACGTCTTGGCGGGTAAATGAATGTGTAAGTCACAGAAGCCGCACCACACATTATTAATAATTATTATAAAATTTTGTTTGACTAATAAAGATTTTCCTCCCAAATTTTGATCATTTATTACCATAACATAGGTGAATATTTTTGCGAAATTTAATCTGGTAATTCCAACCCCTTCTTGGTGTTGCAATTTCTATGTAACTGAGTATATATAGTGAAAATTATCTAAGGCCGAAATTGGAAAAAGCGGAATCCTGCTTATTCCGGAAAATATGTGTGGTCCCGTGAAAATTATAGGGAAAATACACAGGCTAAGCCGGAAACTACTTAACGCGAACACGGAAAGGAAATATAGGTCCGACAGAATAAATTTAACCTGAAAAATACGGAAAATTGTATCTACATACGTAATGTAAATAATATCTATAATTTTAACATGTATAAATTTGCATGTATCTCTTAGAAGGAATTCAAATTATATTTGTGTATTAAATTTAACCGTGGGACTTTTTGGTGTTATTAACAAACTTTAAAAGGGACTTATTTATACTATCCTGCTAAGACGCAGAATTAACAAATCTTGAAACTACTGACATACACTTGCAATCCTA
Source organism: Phrixothrix hirtus (assembly GCA_024586415.1). Lineage (NCBI taxonomy): Eukaryota > Metazoa > Arthropoda > Insecta > Coleoptera > Phengodidae > Phrixothrix > Phrixothrix hirtus. The sequence goes on along the minus strand of JAHWXV011047301.1, from coordinate 7,190 downwards.
ATTGTAGGTACGTGCGTTTATTGTGCAATTTATTGATGCGGTTACAAGTATTCCCGTGGTGTCACGTCCGCGAATAAAAAAATTGTTTTAATTTTTTAAATCATCCTAAGATTGTTATTTTCATCTAGATTTTGTTTTTTTTAAATAGAAATGAATCGCATATATAGCACTCTTACACTTAAAGAAATATTAACCTAACAAAAGCCCAGGAAACGGAACGTTTAAGTGCTAAGCAACTTACCGTTAAATTAAACTGCGGAAAAACACAGGTGTATGATTCCACAAATGTGGAATGTAAAACTTTAAAAAATGTCTATGTATACATGAAATAAAACGTTTGAAATTTAATATGATAAAAGCTAATTAATAAATGCCTTATGCAAATAAAAAAATTTATTTAGAGTCACTGTGGGTCACTTGTATGTATGTACTTAAAAGAATGTAAATCTGTTTAAAACGGAAGCCTGTATAAAACACAAAAATTTCATGTCCTTTGGGATTCCGGTTTAGAGAGTTTTCATTGTATTTGTATATTGTAAAGGTTAAGCAAAGTTGGTTGTGGTAAGTACCTGGTGGAGTAGTGACATACATTTCAATACGTAATCGATAATTTATTTGAAAATGTATATAAGCGCACTTGCGTACATTTATAGCAAACACAAAAGTTGAGCGGTAAACACCTGAACAATTGACCCCATATTCTTTATGGATATATCGAATACATTTCTGTAAAGAATTGAAAAACAAATGGTACTCAATTAATTACAGCGAACAGTATGAATAAATATCAAAGACAAAGTAATAGCAATTAAAGTACTTCAACATTCCATATTCAGTACTCACTTTTGAAATGTAAATTAAAATTTTTCCTCTGGTATATTATGTTGTATATCGAATTAATGGATAAATTCAAACGTCATTTATTAAAATACATTCTTTAATGTAAAATTCATCGTTACAACATCAGGTAAAAAACTACTTATGTAAAATTTTACAGAGTAAACCCGTTCCTTTAATGAAAATAAGTCCGCTAAAGTTTACAATTAAAATGTTGACCAAACGATTTAAGGTATTCGATCATCTATAAAAATTATATTTCGTAACGTTCCATTTGAATGTGGTTCTGATTGGTGGTTTTAGATTTTATTTATTAATTTAATTTCGTATTATATTAGTTATATAGCAACCAATACAATAACAAAAAAATTTCCGTATATTAATTAGAAAAGTTTATATCAAGCATTCCGTCGAGAACCATTGGCATGGCGCTTCATTCTGATTCCGGAAATTCGTACGCAAGTGAAAGTGAGAAAGCACGGACTGTCTTCAGTCTCATGCTTAAAATATGCTTCTCGAATATTTGTAAGAATTAATTTGAATAATTCCATAAAATCTTAGAAATAATTTTCTAATTCTATACATAACAGTAGAAAGTAATTTTCGAGAATATATCGACCATGAGTTTCATTTATAAAATTTATTTGTGTTTCGAAACTAGCCTCTTCGATTTTAGATTCGATTATTTCTTTGCCCAATGTTCTGGCGCGCATCCAAAAATATTAATATTTAACAAAGCTGCAGTCTAATAATTGCAAAACTTTCAAGGTTCAAAGGCATCTAAATACATTTATATAACCTTGTGTCTGATTAAGTAAAATCTACGATACGAAACGCTCCTGGAAATGTTGTTTATTATCATTTCGTAATAATTAACTATATTTATCAATTATTTCAAACGTTGAAGCAACAAAAATACAAAACTAACGTATTATTTTTCAGCAGATGGTGTTTAATTTAATTGAAATTTATTATGGAATAATTAAGAATTATGTATTTTATAAGTATTTAAATTCCTGAAAGCAGTTTTAGGAACCATTCCTTGTAAATATTATAGACAAAGCCCTTTGCATTATTTTTTTCACTCTCATAACTCTTGTACCAGCTCTTACTATTTGTATTTTGTGTTACAGCATGGCGTCAAAAGTTAACAGATTAATGATTTTGACGGTAGTATATGCCATTTTAAGAAGTTACAAATAACTAGAGGTGTCCACTAAGATAAATCATAATTCTTTAGACTATTTCCTTTTGAAATTTATAAACTATAATTTACAATTATAAATACTGACAATTAAAATTGAATTGCATGTACAACGAAGACATTAAATTTGTTATTATTCGAAATTGTCTTATTTCTTAGAATAAGTACCAGATATAATTGCTTTACTTATGTTAACGAACACACCAAATTACTAAAAAGTCCCGAATGGGACATCTTATAAGAAGGTATGTCATTCTATTAAAAATACTACACTCTCTCGCTTTACAGTGTTCTATATTAAGCATAATCTATGGCATAGAGTTAGTTGCGTTTACAAGAGAATGATTGCAGCGGACAAACACTGACGGGCAATGTTAAAAGAAACAAATGATGATCGTTTTAGGAAAGGGTCAGATCGGTTAAATAGGATGTAAGTAATGAAGTAACCAACATAAGAAATTCTAAAGAAGCGCCTTTGTCTATCCAACTTACGATATGCTTATGTGTCCAGTTTTGAAGCAGCTTCTATGGTAGACATCACCGTTGTTATTGCACAAATAAAGTGTCAAATCGTGAAAGTTTTTGTTAATTGGGTGTGTAATTTATTTGCCTGCTGTGTATAAATAATAATGAATTACATAATGTTTTTAATACATAAGTACAACATCCAACGGCGCCATCTTGGTTGGTCAACTTGGAAAAACTATACGTATTTAGGGCGCCTCATTTGAGTGTGTGTAATTTATTTGCTTGCTGTTTATACGTAATAAGGTATATTGCTATAATTTCGTAATGCTAAGTTTATAAAATTTGACGTTTTTAATACATAAGCGCTATATGCCAAAGCCGTAATCATGTTTTTAATTTGGACACAACTTGCTTGTTTAGGGAATTTCCTTAGTGTTCTTTATTCGTTAAAGTAAACTGAGAATATAATGGTTAAATGACGGCCGCGTTAGTTACTTGCGGACAGGTTGTGTAGGATGAGGATGAGCGCGTATAGATCACATAAACTAAGAATTGGGATATTCAGAGCGATTTTGTGTCAGAACAAGTTAAGCAGATCAATAGTTTGCTTTAGTAAAATTGTTAATAAGTTTAGAACTATAAATAACAGGCTACATTATATTTTTGTAAATCTGCAAAATGGAATGTTGTGAATCGACGACAATAGGTGTATGTACTTGATAAATGACTGGTAGGTAAAAGAAGAACTTACGCAAGCGTGTATTAAAACAAGTGTATAATTGAGGTTGCACGAGGTATAAGGAAAGTCAACGAAATTGGTGTAGGTATATTGTTTTTTGAAATCAAGTTATCTACTCATGTGCAACTGAAATTTTAAGGCTGTTTGAGCTCGGTTAAGTTTTAACCATCTCATATGCATACAGATACAGAAAACCGATGTATCAGATGGGTAATGCTATAAATTGGTTTGACAAGTGTATAATGTGTGATCTACTTTTCCCTATACGCATGTATGTCATTATATATGATTAAACATAGAGACATATAGATATAGAAAATATAGATACTATATGCGCGTAATATAGTGTAACCAACAAATAAAGAATACTAAGGAAACTCGTGTCCAGTTTTCAAGAACTATCTGTGATAGATGCTATTGTGGTCAGAGGATAGTTAGAGTGTTAAGTCATGTACGTTTTTATTAATTGTGTGTGTAATTTTGAGGATATTTATTTACAATTAAATGGAAATCATGGGTGGATGTGCCGCTTACAGTTGCATTAATACAAGTGTTAAAAAATCACCGGGATTATCGTTTAATAGATATGTTTTTATATTGGTGATTGTTAGGTTACCGAATAATATCGTTAATTTTTGCTTATATTTTACAATTAAAAGTGTTCTGAATTTATTTGCGTACTGCGTATGCATTATAAAGTACACTTATGTATTTTTCATAATGTTCTATTGATTATATTTAAAATAAAAACTATTTTTATAGCGCATGTAGCGTTTTTACTCTGTTTCAAAGCATCCATAGGGCATTCTGTATTGAATTGATCGAGCACCGCCTAATAGTTAATATCAATCTTTTCCATTGAGCTTCAGTTTTGTTTTTGGGAATAAAAAGAAGTGACATGGCACTAAATTCGTTAAGATGTGGAACGGCGGGCGTTGTTAGGATATTAAAAGTTTTAATCGATGAATACGCCGGGGCATTGTCATGGGGAGGAAACTAATTCTAATTTGACCACCACTCTTGCCTTTTTGGATGGAGGATCTCCCTTAAGTGCTCTAAGATAATATAATAAAGAATCAGTATTAATTTTTGACAGTTGTATTAGTACCTACGGGAACCTCAACTTAGTTCTTAACTGAACTTCGACTAGTTTTAAAACACTTATACTACACATAATATTAGATTATCCCCACAATGTATTTGGTCAAGCACTGTAAGAGTCCCAGGCGCTGCTTTTCCTGATTTAAAAAAAATTGATGTTCGCAAGCTGCTGGAAGTTTGCATCCATATTGTCAATGGGAGAATTCAGAATACGACTTAACAAAATTGCTTGCGAAATAGATATCGGGTACACAGCAAACCTATTTCTGGTAAATCAAGTCAAAAGGTTTATTGTAACTCAAACCTAGAAGCACCATCCCGATTTATATTGAACATACATATGTTACAGTTAAATCGATACACTGAACAATGATATACATTAACGGCTACAACGAAAACATAAACAATAATGATTTATAAAAAACAGTATTTATAACAAAAATAATTTTATGTTCTTTATGACGTTGTGAAGACGAAAGGGATTAATAACTGTAGCATTACGTTAAAACATGTCATCTACGAAATCTGAAATACATCAATGTCTAAGGTTTGATAAATAATACCTTAGAGAGTATCATTTTATTAAAGTCATGAAAAAAGTACTTCATTATAGAATACTTTAAGTCTTTACATATTATGCGTTCGATAATCTTTAAGCATAATTTATAACCGTATAGGTTAATGACTGATAAAATTTTCAAAATTTTGCCTTCAACTATTTAATATTTCAGAGTATTTGTTTTGCTTAGTGCGAATGTCATTTTAAAACTTGTTTTATTGGAAAGTCAAAATCAATAGATGCGTAGACTTGATGAATTTAATTAATTCGTTCTTCAACAAATGATGATAGCTTACTGCTACACGCCTAATTATTTGTGATAAACGATTGTGGTCGATGCGCTTTATAAACTATTCTAAAAGAAAAATATTAAACATGGGTTCCTGATAGCTTTAACTAAATTCTTTTTGTACCAACTTAAAACAACCTAAATTATTTAACGTTTGCGAAATATACCTCTTTGTATACTCAACTTAAATTCGCTTAATGTTGTACATTGTACGAGGTGCAATCAATAAATGTTAAATTTAAAATATTTTTAAAATAAAACAAATTTTAGAACTGTTCTATATCGAGGTCATACCTTAAATTGCACAATGTGGGAGCAGGAGGGCCCAAAAAGTTCAATACAGTATCGAAATCTGTATACTCCAAAAGGTGGGGAAATTAATTAACTCAATGCTCAAAAGTGAAACTGTCGTAAGTCGGAAGTAGTTCGCAATTTGTCAGTACTATTAACGGTGGCTAACGTTTAGTTTAATTTATATTCTTAGGGAGAAAAAATTTTACTTCCAAACGTTTAAAAGTAGAAATACGCAAGAGGCTGTAAGTAATCCAATAATGTAATATTTACTATAAACCTTGTGACCTACATGTTATACTGAACGAAAAAGTATTAAAATATTTATTATTTTATACAATTGGTACAAATAATATGTGAAATAAATATTCATAAGTGATTTATTAAATAACTAGATCCACATTACTAATCTGTATGAAACAAAGTGAAACAGTTTTGAGTTGGTGTAAAACATAGAAGCACTTTGCATTTTTTGCATTGAATATTTGGTACCCCAATACATCTAGGATGTAAATCGTTGACGGTTTTCAGAAAATATTGGTCACTGGTTAATAGAGTACGTGCAAATGTGAAATTTTGGTAAGTGAATAGGTTTTCCATTTTTTTACGTTAGAGTTGTTTTTGAAGATTTTCTAAGCTAGATCTACCCCTCTTCTTCATGTTTTACTGTTGGTCATTTACTCTACATAAAGAAAAAGCAATGTCTGTTTTGAGTTGTACTACACCGTAGACATATTTTTTACGGAATTGTTGTTGCATATAGCCCATCTTATGCAAAAGCCCGCCGTTGTCAACGTATAAATCCATTAAGTGGAAATATATTTGAAGATACCTTATTTTGCTACCAATGGTTATTTTTTAAAGATGAATCAAGGAATCAGCCAAATCTAACCCACTCATGTAGTAGTTCAATAAAATAACGGCTTTAGTGCATTTTACATACACCTACTGTTCGGAATTACAGCTTATTATCATATCGCTTTAAAGCCATTAGTTTAACACCATCCAAAGTAGAACTTCCTTCCTCGAATAATATTCTACCTTTATTTTTCAATCTCTTACCAGTAAACCATTTAACTGCACAGTTCCAAGACTGTGAACGCCAATTTATGCAATTCTACCTGCGTAAGAGGATCATTGAACCAATTATTATAATATATCTTATGACATAAATTTTTAGGTATTATTACTGTTAACATAATTACGTTTTCGCCTACAGCAACATGCAGAAAGTCATCATCATGTTCCACTTTTCCCATATACATTACCCAATTGTATACTACTCCATCATCCGCACACAACACAAAAGCTTTATAGCCCCATTTATTAGGCTTTTTCTTCAAACATTGCGTGAGGTGATACTGTCCTTTGAATGGTACTAGTTGCTATCATCACAAACTTTTTCAAGTATAGGGATTTTATTGAAACGTTGAACTATTTCGATTTTAAAAGGGCGAATCTTGTAAAGTTTATCCACATTGTTATGCAATTTACTGTTGTCATTGAAATATAGCTTTCCTTTTATTTGCTTTAAACGGTGCTTCAACGTAGTTCTTGAAACTTTAGTAAATTCCCAGACAGCAAAGTTTACTACATTTTGTGGTAACATAACTTTTTATTAACTGCAAATTGACGCTTATATCGTTACCTTGCAATTTAGTTAACTATTCTTAAGCAACCTTTAAGTTATTCAACTTAATAG
>JAHWXV011047224.1:0-12344 GCA_024586415.1 Phrixothrix hirtus | reverse complement strand
TTTAGCTTCGCAGTACAGGAGAACCACGCCTCGCTCCACTGCAGCTTTGCCGGCCGTTGCTAAAACACTGGTGTTTCTGCCACATGCGTTATTGCGATTTTGTCTTGTGACATGCTACAATTCAAAACAATTTGATGTCTAGTCAATAAACCGTAATATGCAATACAATCAAGAAATAGGACGTAACGAACGAGGAAAACCTAAACGCCCAGTAAAATAACCTTGCGAAGAAGACGGCGTACCCCAGGAAACTCACACATAAAACTTGATTTGTTAAACTTCAAAAGGAAGTTTGTAGTTTAATCAAACTTATTATAGTATACAGCTGGGAAACCATGTTGAATGAAATAGATCTAAACGAGAACAATAAAACGTGGAAACTGCTGGAACGGTTGAAAAGTGCCGAATCCAAATTCTCCTGTCATTTACAATGACAAAATTGTCCACAAAAATTCAAAAAAAGCTGATGCATTAAGCCGACACCTGGACGACGACTTCTCCAACAAAGAGAACGGTAAGAAAGATCTAACTAAGCTAGTAGAAAGCATTGCAAGATCCATCAATAAAATAGAATAACTTCTCCTAATCAAGACAATTTAGTGAAGTTAAGAAGAAATAAAAACACTCAAAAGCAATAAAGCTCCAGGAATCGCCGACATTCCAATTACAATCTTGAAATTTCTTTCTCAGCCGTCCCTTAGAGACAACCAACATTATAAACGCTATTTTCCGTACGCGCAAAAAAAGGTTCTAGTATAACATTGAGAAAAAAAGGTAAAAATTCAAATAATCCGGTAAATAGAAGGCCGATCAATTTAATGAACGGACTAGCAAAATTAACAGAAGATTTTGCCACTGTTAGGCTGCAATAAGTCTTTGAAACCAATGATGAGTTATCGAATACACAATTTTGAGCAGTTTAACAGGCAGTAAACCTGACTAACACGCTAAATAAATTTTTAAATGGAAAACGCCAGTATTATATAAGCCCATTTGATATATAGATAGCATACGATAAGGTTTGGAAGATTACCATTATCTTTAAGATGACCTTCCCCAAATTATTTGATATTATCAGATTTAAAAGCTCATTATTAAAAGATAGTGTGTTCAGAGTGAAAGTCAGCTCGGCCAAGAAAATGAAGAGAGGCCCTCCCTCAAGGTTCGCCCCTTTCCCCTTCACGTTTGACAATCCCAAATTTAACGACTTAAAAGGCGTTAGTACCTTTCAATGCGCAAATGACACAGCATTCTTGCCGGCAGACTATAGAGTAACATATGCAAGATCTAGACTAGTAAAGGCAGAAAAAAGGCCAGAAAATTCTTGTAAGAGACGGAAATTAAACTAAACTCCCAAATGACCCAAGTAATTCGGTTTACAAAAAGATTATCAGAACAAAAATTAACACAAAGGGCATATATCTGGACATATTTCTTGATACAAATCCAAAATGTCTCCAACATGTGAAAAGAAACGTCATTGGACTCAAAAGTAAATTAACCTATTGTGAAGACGTGTGGATTTTGTGTTCTTCAATGGCCAAACTATCGTAGCAACTGCTCAAAATAAGATGCTTAAACTAATAACAAACGCTCCATATAATATTATAATATCAGAAATTCTGACTTACGCAGTGATACTAGGGCAACTGATTTAGTCAACAAGTAAAAAGTGCCGAGCTAATATGCTAAAGCGCCTATATAACTCACCTATTCGAATCAATTAAGGAAGTGACACAAAAAATTATTGCCTGATCTACCAAAATTGGTGGAAAAAAATCATTCCCTTCCTACATTACGAAGGGAATGCTAAATAGCCCCCTAATATAACTGCTTCGCAGCTAAATTAGCAAAAAGTGGGAAGTAAAAAAATATAGACTCGATTATGTCTAAATCAGTTAAATGATGACATTTATTTAACGATCAATTACCATTTTCACATTCAAAAAGAATGCTGGGTTTCAAAAGTTCACACTTAAAACTCGTATCACCCCATTTTTCTTGAACTATCTGCACTTAACAATTCTGTCAACAAGCCTTACCAGAAGTTGTAAGGTGTAAATACGTTCCATTGCTTAAACTTTCCGTACCAGAACAAGAAACTTTGCCCAAATTTATACTTGGAAAATGATGGTCGACATTTGTAACACTTATTCCAATTTGAAAGATATTTCGTTTACGGTAAACAAATACCTTCTCATTTTTAAAATACCATAAGTTTAAACTTCACAAATCAAGTTCGACGTTTTTACAACCTTTAGCACCGTTATTTATCTGCGAAGTATACAATTTTAAATTTTTAAATATTAAGCCTAAATTGATAAACCTGGTTAATTAATTTATAGTGCAACGGGATATATATGCCAAATTAAAATTTTACTGATGGCAACATAAACAGTGTGATTTTAATTTGTTTAAGGATAGTTTGCCTTTATAAATTTTTGTTATGTTGGGAGTATATTGAATTGCCAATTCTATTACCAGTGACACTATTGGTAAGCAAGCAGTTCACTATCCTGACTATGCAAATTTTTACTCATTTGGTGTTCTTGTAGTGGTTATTTGGGCGAAATACTTTATAAATACACATTATGACTTTAATATTAGAAAAATGTACACCTTTTGCTTTGCCGCTTAATGCAGTAGAAAACTGTTCTTTATTTATAAATTTTAAGATTGTACATATACAACTAATATTTTATTCATCGCATTATTTACATTATTGACTTAAAAGTTACAGTAAATGTTTAAAATGGCCATCTTCAAAAATCAAATACGTCTACTCCTCTTTTAACACTTTGGAACATTTTTTTGTAATTGTTCTAATATTATTTATTTCATACGTAATGGCTTCTTGTAACTGTTGCAGTGTATGAAGATTGCAACCATATTTTACGGCTCATATCAATTACCTAATGCCTCGGATTACTTCAGTACGAAGATGGATCCAGGTTCGTAAAGCTAAAAAGGAGATTATAATACACACGAAGTTAAGACATCTATTCTTTATAATTGGCTCAGCCGATTTTATAAACGATTATAATATGCAAGCGGAACTAATAATATATTCAAAGCTCTACTCATTTGTAACTGAATAATTGGTTTGCCTCGGCCGACTACAATGGAAAAAAGGGGTAGGTTTTGCGATCGCGAGAGGTTGCGAGAATTTAGAATTCAGGGATTTTTGCGTAGGTTTGTAGCAGTCGATAATTTGTTACGAACAATGGTGAGATAGTCTCGTATAAGGGCGCCACTTTATCTTTAAATTCTATTTAACGAAATTTGGTAATCAGGAGATAAAGAAACTGATCTCCAAAGCTTTTACTTATTATAAACCTTTTATTAACTTATATGGAAGTTACCTTTACGATGCCCGTCGCTGGGTCGCACACTCGATCAGGTAGAATTACGACGGCTTATCTAATTATTTAGAAGCTAGATAAATAAAAATTAATTCCTGTAAGAAAATATAGATTATAACTACGTGACTACATATAATAAAATAAGATTTGCATAAAGGAATTAAATATAACGAACAAGTAAATATAGGTTATACAATGAGAAATTTACATGTTCTCCCACAAATAATTACGGGATTAAATAAGTACTACGGCTAAATCAAGGGGCCCTTATATTCCTAAAGTTAAGCTATGCTAATTACACAACAACAGTTGTCCATAACGACTCTAAATATTATAAAACATTAAGCGTTTCTAAACAATAGTCTTTTAACTTGCTAAATAATGTTTTCGTTCGGTAGTTTTATGTGATTCGTTGCTTTGTCCCAACCGGAATAATTGAGGTGGAGGCGGACATTGACGAAAGTTAAATTTCCGAAAAGTTTTATCACTTACTTGGAAATCTGAAGTTTGCTGTTTTCTCGAGAAATTTTGATATTACAACTGGCGGTCTCGGATAATTATTGTTATCGTATGGCTGATACAACCTATTCAAATTTAACCCTGTTGGTCTTAATTAATAGGAAGTTGGAATCGACCCTTTTTTAGAAATTCGCCATCGGCGTAAACAGATCAAGTGGATACTACTTAATCCCTTTAAATCGAGATGCGGATACTCCTCAGCTGATTATTAATTATTCTAATAACACGTACTAGCACACGCAAATGATACTTGAACGGTACTCGAAAAGTGCGGTAATTCTTCTTGAAAAATGAAAGGGGGGACGACGACGTGAGCGGTTCATTTATATTTTTAAACTGTCCTTCAAGCGGGGATTTTGAATATTTGTTTATTTAACAAAGTGCTTCTAATTTTTATAACAGGATTTGAAGCTTTTTATAATCCTTTGTAAAATGGGATTATATATTATTTATACATTTTTAAAGCAAATTATGACGTACAAATAATATTGGTACTTTACCAATTGGATTTTATTGATACAACACGGAACTATATACCGGGTGTTTACAAATAGGCGACCAAGTCGTAGGATTTTCAGACGCGCTTACACTCAATTAGTAATTAACTAGTTACCTTTGCTAATAAGGCTTCTTTATGAAAACCTTTAATCTGCACTCAAATTCAACTTATTTTGTTAGTCGTAAAACTGTATATACTTTTATTTACATCTATTGTTACGTAAACTGTATATTTATTGTTGTTATGAGATGTACACTTTTTAATTGAGGTATATTTTGCATTTGTTTATTTATTGCGGAATCTATTTCTTAGGCACTTTTCAATTGATATTTTTATGATCGTAGAATTTTACATGCATTATATTTATGTTTGCATTTAACTCTGATACTAAATATTCACTATATGCATATTCGGTACCAATGGTTCTTTATTTGTTATTTTATTATTAGTTCAATGAAAGATATAAAAGCTTTAATATTCATTTTTTAAATATTAAATTTAAACGCTAGAGAGCGCGTTTTAAACACAACGGCAATAGTTTGACCTTTATTATTGATCGTGATTTTATGTTGGTATATCAAAATGGCGGATAAGTGTTTGTTTATACTATACAGAACGATTCGGATTTATTTAATTAAAACAGCTTTTTTGCATATTTCGAGTGTGAAATATTGAAAGCAAGTGCTATGTTTTTAATTTGAAAACTCATTAAATTCACATAAGGGTTTGAGTCCGACAAGGTTTGTCGAACTTGTGAGTACAGAGAGTCCAGCTCCACGCAAGATAATGTGCTAATTTGAAATTTAAAAATTTGTATACAATCCCGCATCTAAATATTTTGAATCGTTTCAAAACGTTGTATTTAACAATTGTAATTATTAGATTGTTTGAACCAGAGCAAAACCAAACGTTTGCATTCAACGTATGAAATTAATTTGATTAATAAACGGAATAAAGTCGAGCATCTTAACTCAACTCAACAATCTGATTCAGCGCTTTGCCTGCCGGTTGTTTTATACTAGCACAACATTTATCTGATTCAAACGAAACTAACTTTTAAATACATTTTGCTTGCAAATTACAAAAATTAAACATTTATGACAAATTTAATTATAAGATACAGTATAGAATGTTATAACTGTTTAGTTGATCTAATACTTGAAGCAATTAATTACACAGTTTTTACGCAAAGTAAATAAAATGATTTACAGCTCAAAGTTGGCTTATAAGACTAAATAAAATCTACACAATATATGTCAAAAGGGATTGGGGCATTACTACTAATACAATATTAAGCAAATATCTTCCTATTAATTAATTATTTATGTCTTTGAATATTATAAATTCCAGATTTATAACAAGAAATGTCTGCAGAACAGCGATAACGGCTTTATCATATCGCGTTGTTACTTTGTTTACGTGTTGAGGCGCGCACTTAAACTTGGTGAACTCGGAGGTTAGATGAATAATTCTTACAAACACTAAAAACTAATTATTTAAACTTTTAACAATTAACAATAGTTAAATATTTTTGATTACATTTAAAGTAGAATTTATAGAAAACGAAACAGCCTAAATCGGTACAGTTATATATACAGAATATTTAAACAGAAATAATAAAATATTTTATAAATAAATCTGAAATTAAATATTTGTAGTTAATTAACGAAGTAAATGACGGTTTGCTGAATTTTATCAAAACGAAATAAATTTTAACTTAAACAAACTATAAAAAATCAAATTTGTTTCCAAAAATTAGCAACACGTCACAAGATGATTTTGAAAATTTTTTTTCTAAAACCAAAGAGACAAAAATTCAATGGTGTTAAATCTGGTGAACCTGTCGGCCAACGATTTCTACTAATTAATCACTAACCAAAGAACATAAAGTGGTGCACTATCCTATTGAAAATATTCTGCTTGCGTTTCATTATCAGGTAGCTGATTTATAAACTGTTCTAATATTTAATGACAATACCTTTCAGTGTGAAAGATTTCATTATAGAATATGCGACCAGTTAATTATACGGCGAATTGCTACTTAAACTGCAATCTTCAATGGATGCAAATTTGATACAACTTTTGTTGTAAAATCCCCACAATTTTTTGTGGGGATTTTCAGCTGCCCATGTTCTATAATTTTGACTGTGAACATAGCCTGATAAGTGGAAGTAAGCTTCGTCGGATAAAAGTTAAATTTAAAACATTATGATCAACTAAATTTGCATTAAACCATTGGCAGTATTCAATTCGACGTTGATAATCAATGCTCAATAACTGCTGCACGGCGGTTACTTTATATGGATGCCTTTCGAGTTGAGTTATATGAGAGACCTAAAATAATTAACAGGATTCATAATTAAAACAAAGATATTTAAATAGTTTAAACATACCTATTTGTAAAGCTACCGTCTTCGACAACCTCATCCGTTAAAACTGTTGGCCGTCCAGTTGATTTACTTTTACAAACAGTATTTATTTTCAAATATTTCAACGATTCGAACTCTATGTTGAGCAAAAATGTTCTAAGTGATAATCTGTTTTCATTAAATTGTGCTACGCAAGTTGTAATGAATATGTTCATGACCATCAGGTTGCTGAATACCAGTACGGTAATGGGCTTGTACTATAGAAGCGTCCTGCTCTGATATAAAAGGGATGTGCTTTAAAATTACGAAATTAATTTTTTAGTAAAGTAACCTGAAAATAAACTTATCAAGATATCGGTATCGTTCTAAAAAGAATTGTTTTTGCTTACAGTATTATTCACAAAATAAAACGTTAATAACAATATAAATTTAATAGCAAGTTCGACTTTCTACATTACACTGGTGCAGTGCACATCAGCAGTTTTCAATTCACAAAAAAAAAGTACAATAATTTGCAGTTTTCCTAGATTTTATACAATTTTTTAAAAATAGAAAGAAGCTAATATGCACCACATGCATGCAGCGCAGTAAATCGAACTCGCTAATAACAATGACTGATATTTTGTTCATAATTTTGACACTCGTATTCCTTAGCCACACTAAAATGAATGGCGCCAAATTCAAACTATCCTCAAACATTTAAAATCACACTACATTATTAGATATACTTATCTTCATTTGTACGATATTGATTTAAACTTCACTTCCTACAACCTCGGTTAAACGAACAGTCAATGCAGTTATTTTTATTAAAACGGTTGTGGAATAGCTTTATAATTAGCTTCCATCACAATCAGAAATGCGTTTTTTTTGTGATTTGCAAGATGAACCAACTTCATTAGAAATTCGATGTAAATTACATCTGCTTAAAGATGAACAATTACTAGCGTTTCATATAAAATTAATGTTAGAGTGAAAATAATCTACAACTTTCATCCCTTTAGAAACCGCGTGAAAAGTGCAGTTAAATAGAGTTCAATAGATTCAGTAATAGCAAATTTTTTATATCTGTACTCCTCCTACTTCACTCCGTCTTCACGGCAATTTGTGAGACGTTTACAGTAGCTTTGCAGCTGTAGTTGAGATAAATCTGTACAAAAATGTAATCTACGCATTTAGAAGTTTTTTCTAAAGCACCACTTTAGTAATGTACCGAAACTAGTCAATTGTTTTAAAATGTTTACTTACATATTCAGTAAGATAACGATTGCGACACTTATTCATTTAAATATTTATTTCATAATATACTAACAATAAACATTTATATTTCTATTTATATATACAGTAACTAACAGCACAAGATTCTAATAAAAACTAAACAAAGCAAATTTGATCTGTTATTTATATAGATAGGAAAAGATCTAGAAAAAGAAGAAGGAAGAGTCTAGTATATTAGCCATAACAATGATGCAATAAATTGCAATGCTATGCCTTGATAGTTGACATTTTGGTTGGGCATCACCGATATTTATTGTGTGCGTCACAACATTTGTTCTTCCTGTCCGTCATCCGTGACAAATATGTCGGCATATCGTTGAAACAATTAATTGACTTTATTTTTTTGCTCATGGGGTAAACCATTATACGAGGATTCGAGTGTGGTATGTAGTTTAGATAAATTCTTTACGGGCAAATATTTCTCACTGGCTTTTGTGCAACGTACCACAGATGAGGTAGATGTGCATGTTCCTAATTCAGTGCGCTCCTTTAGCGTTATTCGAAATATATTGACGTTCATCAAACGAACAGGTGTTGGACCTTGATTAACACTCTTCCAGCTAGAATACCACTGCCAATATTTATGTTGCTAGTTTCTAGGATACCTACTCATCCTACCTGGAAGTGTCCATCCGGTTGGGACAAAACTATTGTTTCACTGCTTGACGGTAATGTCACTTTTTCTGCTATGATTATTTTTATTGCATGATCATTTCGTTGGTTAATGGGTATCTCTTCATCATCAATTCGTATGACATGATTCTTTAAGACTAACGCAAAGGCAATTTGAGACATTATATCCATACACTATATAACAGATTCCTCAATATCCTCTACTAGCACGAGATGCGTACACTTCCTACAAAAGATCGCAACATCTGTAATAACTTCACCATAAACGGTTGCACGGTTGCACGGTTTCGTGTAACTGTATGTAATTGTGGCTGTGAAGGCAGTAATCTTCCGTTCCCAACAACATTCGGTTTTGCTATTGTCTTTGTTGCTCCTGCGTCCAGCAGAATTTGGCAATTCCTACCTGAGATTCTTCCATTAATGCAAAGACCATCCGGTTTATGTTTTAACGATACCACTTGGATGGTGACTTCTGGGACATAGCTAGCAGAGATTGATATTCATCCCTTCACATCGATCCTTTCTAGCTTTCCTGGTGCTTCGTGTTATAAGCGGAATTGCTCTTGACAATTCTTTTGGATATGTCCCCATTTACCGCACTACCAGCATCGTAGTTTACATCCTATTGCTCTTTGGGTTCTAGTCATTCTTAGCACTGTTTCTTTTTAAGTCTCAGCATTAGCTTTATTTGCCTCAATAGCTCGCACTCGAACTTGACCCTTCGATACTGTTTGACCGCTTTAAATTCCAGTACATGAACCAATACACTAGCAAGGTCACGTGGACGAGCTAATTTCAGTGCATATTGTGTATCGAAATCCCGAAAATCGTCTACAAATGCTTGCACCTCAATTTGTTCAATAAAACTTTCTGGAGCCGTTGGGTATGCTAATATTACTAATCGCATAATTTCATTTTCGAATTCCTGGAGATTTTCGCTAAGATTTTTATATGATTTCTTTACTGGGCACTGTAGATCTGTTGCAGTTGTTTATTCCCATATCACATTTCCAATCGTGAACCAAGTGTTTGTAGTTATTCTGTAGATCGTCCGGTATTGTTTGTAGAATGTCTAAAGCATCCCCACCTAGAGCCACTATTAAAGTAGTTGCCTTTTCTTCGATGGTTTATCAATTTGATGTTACGGCAGCCACGAATTGTTTATAGTAATTGGCCCAAGATGTCTACCCATTATACGTTGGTGATTTAACGTGTCTTCTAATACTTGTATGCTATTTTCAATAATACGCAAATGTTCAACTTGCTGTACATTTGCATTGGTTGATTGTTTATGAGGAAATAGCAAGTCTCCTTCTTAGGCATACTGACCTCTTTTTTCACAGTCAGGAGGATAAACTTTTGATATAGTTCATCACACTCCTTCGTTACCTCCTAGTATTTTCGTGTCATCTCATTGGTAACATCTTCTATTTCTTTGGTTAAGTCCTGTTTTAATTTAGATTGCCTTAATTTGAATTCTTCCTGTAGTTTATTTTCATTTGCATTAATCGATGATATTTTCTCTTTTAATTTGTTTGTCATTTCTTCTTTTAATGCATTTTGGCCTGATTTAATTTCATTTTGCAATTTATTTCGATTGGATTCCATTTGCTCTTTTAATTTGCTTGTAATTTGTTCTTGCAATTTATGTTGAATAGATTTCATTTTCTGTTGATTGGAATCTATTTTTTCTTGTAATTTGGTTTAAGTGGATTCCATTTTATTTTTATTAGAAGCCATTTTGTCGCACATCTTTTGCAACATTTCCATCAAAGATTCCATTTTTTGTTTTTCCGCGCTTCTTGTCACTGACACATAAAAACAATTAACACTAGCTTTTAAATAATAATAGTCTATGAGTCTACACTTTTAATAACAAACCCGCACTCAACACCAATGTAACGAAATTAGTCAATTGTTTTAAAATGTTTATTTATATTCACTAAGATTACGATTATTTATACTATATACTTACATATTTATTTTGTAATACACTAACAACAAACGTTTATATTTCTATTTATGTTTATAGTAACTAACAGCACAAGATTCTAGTAAAAACTAAACTAAGGAAATTTAATTATATAGATATGAAAAAGATCTAGAAAAAGGAGAAGGAAGAATATTGGTCATAATAATAATGTAATAAATTGTAATGCTATGACTCATGCATGCAGACTCACATAACATTTTTCTCAATAATGCTTCGTAATTTGTGAGCTGATATGTTTCGAAATGCTCTTAATCCAAGGATAGTGCCCGTTGATTCCATCCTTAATATATAAAAGATTTATATGTGTTTATTGTACAGCTTTTGTATAATATAATGGTCCAACGATATAATTTTTACTTTCCCCATTAAATTCGAAACCATATACATTTATACTTATATTATTGTTATTTTCAAATTTACCAATGTTCTTGATCTTCGTTGGAAATTCCAATTCTACTGTATTGATTACTTCTGAGTAATGGGGATAAGAAGAGGTTCTCTCTGAATGATGATGGCGGACAACGGAATGTAATGCAGATGTTACTGCCCAGGCGAAACACGCATTATCTGAATTTCGCACATTTATGCATGCATTCTTTAATTGACGCTGATTTGGCAGTTCAATATATGATGAACCTCTAATAGGTGTATACTTATTAATATTTATCTCGATGTGAGAAATACCTTTTAATCTCCTTCCACTATCTTTGAGTTGAAATCCGTCACTATTTGTTTTATATCGCTTTCACATTACGAGGGGTACTACTTATATTGTGAGTCTTGGTAACACTGCGCGTTTAAGACGCCATCTAACATTTTTAATGGAAAGCTTGACATTTTTGAACATAACCTGATTCAGAGAATTTTGACATTTGAGCGTAATTAGTAGTGCCTCAGCGCAAAAATGGAATTATCACGTGAAAATGTTCATGCGATGATTTATTGCGACTTTCGACGTGGATTATCTAGACAAGAGTGCATTGATCAATTTATTTCCATTTTTGGTGATGTAGCCCCATCCTTTACCACTGTGAAACGCTGGTATATCGAGTTTAATCGTGGCCACCCTTTGCTCAACGTTCGACCATCATATACAGGGTAGTCCAACGAAAAGTTTGGTCCTCGTTTAACGGCTAGTTGGGCAATTTTTTAGAAAAATGGTGGGATATGTCGAATTTGTTTTTGAGAGGGTACATTTTAAGCATATTCCTCAAACTGTCGCTTCAACCCCCTATCGGGAGTGAACCACCCCTCTAGTATTGTGAATGGGAGGCGGGGTCGAGCGGTACATTATTTTAAAGAGCACAAAGGTCTTTTTATAACGATGCCATAATTGGTGGATCTAACTTAAACAGTTAATGCAGGAACGTCTTTAAAAACTCCAATTCTAAATTTTTTGTATTAAGGATACAGACACGTACGATTTAGTTGTTAGGCTTAAAAAACCACAATCGTTACGTTGTTTAGTTTTTCGAGGGGTACTCTAACTTCACCCATAACAAAGTAAATACGTAAACTATTACGAGTAATACAAGATTTTAAAGTAAGCGATAAAATGTTTGATTGATTCAGCAGCAGAGGAATCATTCAAATTTTGATCATCACCAAAAACATTCTTTGCCATAAATACTCATCGGCAGTTGTGAGATAAGATAACTTAGTAAGCTAACAATTGAAACGTGTGATCTGAA
>JAHWXV011047095.1:0-10802 GCA_024586415.1 Phrixothrix hirtus | reverse complement strand
GTAATACAATTTGCTTCAGATCATCCCCATGTTACAAAAAGAAATGTTTTACAAGTCATATCGAGAATTTACGATCCACTTAATATGCTGGCACCTTTCATCATAAAAATGAAGATATTGTTGCAGGAAATATGGAAATGTAATCCAGGATGGGATAATGTCTAACAGCTACACGCTCGCGTGTAAATCAACTTCAAATGCAACGCTTTATGTATTAAATAATATTTTTGTAATTTATTATGGTGTAAGGGGACTATTAAATACTAAAGAAAATTAGAAGAGCTACACAATCACTCAGATTCAAAACTAAATTCGCAGTACCGAAACAGAACAAGTGAATCTGCATACCGTGTGGCTCTTCTAATTTCCCGCAGTAATTAAGTCCCCCTTACATCTTGATACTCTAAAAAAATATGACTAAATTCATAAAGCGTTGCATTTGAAGAGGATTTCCACTCGAGCGTGTGCCAAACCCTCGGTAGCTTAGATGGCAAAGAGGCTGGGATATGTCTAGAAGTCGCGGGTTCCATCCCCGCCCGAGGAAAATTTTTCTAAAAATGCAACTATTCTAAATATGATTACCTCCTACTTCTTCCCAGTTGACTACGCTTCTGTCGGCAATTAGGCAGTTTGAGCCGTATAATTTAATTTATACACTACTTTTTCAATATAAATAATTTATATTGAATTTTCTCATTTGCTAGCTCTTATTTTAACGACTCTAGCTCAAAAGAACTTGTATGTAAAATATTTCGGTAAACTTCAAACATGGCGGACTTTCTCCTTTTTCTTCAATTAGCCTTTTATCGGTAACAGTAGTATTTTAACTGAGATAGCTGGCGCTAGCTCAAAAGAATATATATGTAAAATATTTCGGCGAAATTCAACCGAACTTTTCCCTTTTTCTTCAACTAGTTTTATCTCCGAAACAATTCTGGCGCTAGCTCTTATTTTAACGGTACTAGATGGTTCTAGCTCAAAAGAACATATACAAAATATTTCAGCAAAATTCAACCATGGCGAACTTTTTCCTTTTTCTTTAATTGGCTTTATCGCGGAAACCATTGTGGCGCTAGCCCTTATTTTGACGGCGCTAGATCAGAAGAATATGTATGCAAAATATTTCCGCAAAATTCAACTATGACGTAAATTTTTCGTCTTATCTCGGAAAAGATAGTGGTGCTAGCTTTTATTTTAACGGCGCTAGCTCAAAACAACATCTATGTAAAATATTTCGTCAAAATTCAACCTAACATTTTCCTTTTCCTTCAATTGTATTTATCTCGGAAGCCATTGTGCGTTAGCTCTTATTTCAACGGCGCTTGGTGGTTCTAGCTCAAAAGAACATGTATGTAAAATATTTCGGCAGAATTCAACCATGGCGAACTTTTTCCTTTTTTTTTCAATTGTCTTTATCTCTGAAACCATTGTCGCGCTAGCTCTTGTTCTGACGGCGCTAGCTCATATTCATAATATTCAAAATATTTTGGCAAAATTCAACCATTGCGTAAGTTTTATCTTTTTCTTCAATTAACTTTACGGCGGAAACCGTTGTGGCGCTAGCTCTTAAATTGGTGGCGCTAGCTGGTGCTATGTCAATAAAACTTTGGCTAGACTTTTAATTATATTAGTTGCTACGGAAAAAAAGTATTAACCTAGCGGCACTAAACTTTAATTGTTTATAACTTTACAAATATCTTGGCGCTAGCTCTGGCTTTGATGGAGCTATCCGTATTGGCGTTAGAGCTTGAATAGGAATTTCAGTCGTGGTCACCCTAGGTTAATAGAGCCTACGTATTCGGTCAAACAAACTGGAAAATTAAAAAAATGAATGTTTAGTAAACATTATTATTGATATAGCTTTATCTACTACAGTAAAGTTTAATTCATAAATTACAAAAAGATATAAATTTTTATAGGCTTTGTTCCAGTCTTTGTATATTATTTATTTGTTACTATAGATAATTTTCAGGTTTGTCCATTCTAAAATCAATTCATTATATCAAGAATGTTAAATCTATATTATATTTATATGGGTGTAAAGTTTTTTGAATAATTGCTTTTATGCGCATGAAACCTGCTTTAACGCTGCAATACCACCTTCACTATTACAACAGGAATGTTACATTTAAGGAATCAAATAAATTTAATTGACAATGTATTACGGTGATAATATGTTATTCAATTAAATTTAATGCTTAGAGCATTTTAGAGGAGGCGCTGGCTTAATTTAAAGCGAAAATTTTATGTCATTAACAACGAGGGTGCTTCAATTCAAAGTAATATGCTCCATATAGCAGCAAACTAAGGAATTTCCCAAATACAATAACTTGATGTATTCGTATGTGAAAGTCCGGTGTATTGATAAGTATGACATTTATTGTGTTCTGTGAATTCATGAACTTGTCAATATACAATGTATATATCTTTGCTTTAGATGTTGAAACATAAAAGATTCAACCAAATATGGAGCCATTGCTTAGTTTTATAACATTGCGGCTACCAAAATTCTATAAATGGATCTATTCGTGG
Organism: Phrixothrix hirtus; assembly: GCA_024586415.1. Taxonomy (NCBI): domain Eukaryota; kingdom Metazoa; phylum Arthropoda; class Insecta; order Coleoptera; family Phengodidae; genus Phrixothrix; species Phrixothrix hirtus. Next base: position 8,270 of record JAHWXV011047095.1, on the reverse strand, counting down.
TGCCTTTGTATTAATGGTACGAATATTAATAATTTTAACTAGTAATTACAAAAATTTGAAATTGTGATTAGGTTGTTTTCATTTAATATTATTTTTAGCCTATCTTGAGAAAGCGCTAGTGCATAATTAATGTTTTATCCTAAATAAGCTCCTTGTCCCCTAATATAATTTAATATTCGGATACAAAATATGGGGTTGCACGATTAGTGTAAGGAAAATGGGAAAGTTAGACTTTGCTAAAGCAAATTTTCTGTTCAAATTGTATGCAAGATTTATTAAGAATTCAACATCAAAACTAGAAGGACGCCACTCATTATGCAAATTAATTGCTCGAAAAGAACCGAAACGTGGTGAATGTGGTACAGATACATGTTACACGATTATAATGTTAATTTTTTGAATGTTACTTAGTTCAACAGTGCGACTACTGGAGATTCTGTTAGAAATCAGCAGTTTTTCAATTAAGGACTGCTGTATGTATTGACTCAATAATGCTGAACACTACATTCACAAAGTAAAGCAGTTCAAACAAATTTAAAACGGTACAGGGAAAATAATTCATGTAAATAACAATTGCAACTATCTAAATGTAAACTACATTAATTGTGAGCGAGAAGCATCTAGCACAATTATGCTTAAAGTAAATTAATAAGCATAGAGCATTAAGTTTTCACAGTATCTGCAACGATTGGTATTTAAATGAGAAAATAAATTATTTTGTTTTCAAAACGGTAGCTCAATACGGTAATATAAAGAGACATGGAAATGCTGAAAACAGTTGTTTCACAAGAACATTCATTACCAGTACAACATTTACTAAATAAATCTTCTTTACTACAATGAAACAAATCTCCTCACAACTGCACATAATAACTAATTCCAAATAATCAAATATTAACATTTAAGTTCTTTCGGAATTAACTACAGCTAAAGTTGAACAGTGCATCGTAAAATATTCATAACGGTACCACACAAATAGGTTAAATGGATTATGCACTCCGCTAAAACAAATCCAAAATTGGACAAACAAAACTAATGTATATACAGTGTGTAAAGCGGTGGTGTATACAAGAGGGAAAACTATTTTAATATTGATTTATGAAAAACAATCATTAATATCTTTGCTTGCTTTGGGAAGTAAAATTAGTGACTCGAAAATCTAAAATTTATTTATAGTAACCTGTAAAATAACAAACTACTAGAAAATAAGAAACTATTTTATTTATTATAAATTATCATTCTATCATTGCTCGATTGGAGCGAACAGAAAATTATGTAGCATGTCCAAATATTCAACGAAGTTACTTTAGACAAAGAAGAGGGCCCAAAAATCTCATTTCGCATCAGTCCTCACCAAATATTGACCTTAGGAAAATCGTAAATGTGTTCATGTATTCGACTATGTGCCGATTTACATAACTACTGGCATAAAATTTTGCCTCATCAGAGAGCAAGATGCTTTTTAGGAATCATATTTCATCGTTAAATCTTTTTAGCATGTTCACAGCTAATCCACGCATTTTGCTTTTGGCTTTGGTTGCATGCAAAGCTTGAATTTTATGGGCATACAACCTTAATCTCTTCCACAGAGTGATATCGAAAGTTCATTTTGGGAATTCGCTTGTAGACTACGCCATATATAGGGATGGCGGATTCTTTCCACATCTTATTTTGATAGTCCAGGTCTTCTTCTTGCTTTCCCTTTATGCACACTATCGATCTCCTTGAACTGTTTGTACGAATTTGCTCTCATGTAGCGGATCTCTATTATAATTTCGCTTGAGTTATCGTTACATCAGAATCGTGGATTTGTGAAATTATAAGAAACTTGAACAAAAAGGTTATTGAGCGCAATACATACAACTCGTCATAAAAACACCGCTGTAAAAGTTTCTTCCTTTTTAGTATTTTGAATATTTGAGTGCCATTTATTTAATTTAGGTCAACTAAATTTGTTATTTGCGTTCACATTCGCGCTTTTGAATTTTCGACGCATTTTGGGTTGCCTAATTCCGTATCCTATAAATTTTATTCACGAGTATCGTTACCTTTCCCGCCATGTTTATACGCTCCATCCTGGCTTCTTAAGATGGTTGGTTGTAGAAAGCTACGTTCGCTATATCGCTTCGACTTATTTTCGACTACTTTTCCGTTTGTTTTGTTTGTTGGATAAAACACCTACATTTTTAGGGTGGGTAGACATCCCTTGTTTGTGTGCGAGGTTGGCTGGTCGGTTTTCTTGTATAGTGTTTTAGGCATGGGATTTAAGATACCCGTTACGTATGTAGAATCGACGGAATGGTTTTAAAGCCGCCGACAGTTTCTTGGTGAAGCCGATGTTACGCTTAGAGGGGTTCCTTTCTCCTTGGTCGACGTGCCGGCCAGCAGTGTAGTGGAGGAGTACCCGTTCCGCAACGTCGTGGCGAAGAAAATTATCTATAAAGGATAGAATCTGTTTTCTTCGAGAGCTTCTACATCCAGGTCAGCTTTCTTGCTTTTTTTCCTCATTGGCACCCGCCGAAGATGGCGAAATTTTGACTATATTTGTGGTGCGAGACTTGCTGCTCCGCTACCTAAAATTCACTCTTTATTTTCGTTCTGCACTACTGTAAAAATTAATCATAGTTGCTTATTATAACTATTTAATTGTAACTATGCGTATTTGCTAGTGATTTTAAACAGAAATCAATTATTCTACAACAGGAAATTTGTGCCCAAATATAATAATGCATGAATTCAATGTTAGATTAATAGTGCAAACGCAACTTGTAGCTTGCCTGGCACCCGCAACGAACGCCGCGGCCTCATCTTACGATTCCTTCACTGTAAAATTGATTCAGTATATTAATGTTATGCTTTGCTATATTTTTAAATGCGCGACTTCTGTAAAGGCCTCCTTAAATAAGTAAAATTTGTTTAATTACGAGCCCATTAAGATTTTAGTAACTCAGGTTCACGGACACCTCAGATAATCTTTTTTGCAAATCCTATTACTTATTTCAATTCTACATTTTAAAATATTGTTTTGTGCTGTAGAAACGTGTTTGCGATAACACCGTATTTTATTATAGCTTCGTAGCGCACATGTGGAAGCGAAACTCGCGTACACTAACCTTGATAATTCTTCGATGGTTGTATCGACCATTTTCCTTTTTATTCAGCTACATCCCACTTCCTAGCTTTTTCGCGGCGCTAGAGCCAGCCAAGTTATTTTCCTTTATTTTGTTGCGTAGCGGCATCCTTCCGACGAAGGCTAATCGCACTCTGTTATCCGTCTTTAACGTAGCAGAATTATTGGGTGCCCAACGTAGGGCTCGAATCCACGACACTGAGATCAAGGGTCTCATGCTCGTTAAAGACGGATAACTGAGCGCGATTAGCCTTCGTCGGAAGGATCCCGCTACGCGACAAAATAAAATAAAATAACCGGCTGGACCTAGTGCCGCGGCGGTTAGGGAGTGGTGTAACTATATAAAAAAAGGGAAATGGTCGATACAATCACCGAAGAATTGTGAAGGTTAGTGTGCTGACTTGGATGTAGAAGCTCTCTAAGCGAATTCTACCCTTAAAAGATAATTTTCTTCGCCACGACGTTGCGAAACAGGTACTCCTCCGCTAGACTGCTGGTTGCAGCACTCGTATTGAGAGGCAGTAGGTCGACCAAGGCGAAAGGAACCTCTCTAAGAGTTCATCAAAAAACTGTCAGCGGTCTTAAAATTATGCCGTCGATTTTACATACGTATCGGGTGTCTTAAACCCCATGCCTAAAATACTATACAAAAAAAACCGGACAACTAACCTTGTACACAAACAAGGGATGCCTATTCACCATAAAGATGTTGGTGTCTTATGGAGTAAAGAAAAAAAACGGAAAAGTATTCGAAAATAAGTCAGGGCGATATAGCGAGCATGCGTCTTTTACAACGGACCAACTCAAAAAGCCAGGATGGCGCGCCTAAACGCAGTGAGAAAGATAACGATGGTCGTGAATGAAATTTATAGGAGACAGGATTAGGCAACCCAAAACGCGTCAAAAATTCAAAAGCGCGAATGTGAACTCAAATAACAAGATTAGTTAACCTAAAATTAAATAAATGATATCAAAATATTCAAAATGTTAAAATTGTGAACAGAAACTGTTACAGCTCTTGTGATTTTAACAGGAAGAGACACGCGTTATTCAGCTTGGCCAAGCTAGAAATTGCTCTATTTTTCTTTTACGGTACTTCAAGTAGATGAAAGAAACCGATTTTGTTTGAACACATTTAAGCGCCTGTAACAACTTTGTTTCAGGCTATACGTTCATCTAAAGCTTTTGACATATTTTATGCATATTTTACACTGTGGAAGTTTGATATCTCATTTTGGAAGCCCTCTTTAAAGAAAAAGGCGGCATTTTTTTCACATAGGCTGTAAATGGTAATATCCAAGTGCATAAATTTCTTGTTACACAGACTGTAAATTTTCAGTGAAACTTGCATTTATTTATTTCATACAGGCTAGTGCTTTTATCTCTTGTTCAAATAAATTAATTATGATAAAAATAAATGTACTAGTGAAAGTGCGTCTATACAGGTCTATAAGTGATAAATGTATAACATCTGTGAAAACAAGAAGCCATTCAAAGGACATTCTAGCTACATTTAATTTAAGCAAAGCTAATCTATTATGTACATATTATATGTACAAAGCTACAAAGGATGAATTACAGAATGATTTCAACCGTACAATTATAAAGACAAATGCTTTAACTACTGTAATTAACATAAACTACAAATTCATAAGTAAATTGATTGCATGAATAATTATACATCAAACCAAAAGATTAAATTAATGTGAAGTAAAATAAAATGTTTAACTTTTGTTTAATTCTAACCATATGAAGATATAACGCATTAAATACATGCACACCCTGTGTCATAAATGTATGAAATACATTCATTAAAATTGTTAAGAAGTAAATTTTAAAGCAATCCTTATACAGATCGACTTCATGTCTTGATGGTTTATATTTTCCTTAACGCAATTAAGTTTTCTCGCCATCAAAATAGCCATGGTGTCCTGGATATTATTTTGAAATTGGAAACGTCAGGTTTCCTTAACGAAAGTGTTGAGCTGTGTTCTGCGTTCTAGAATGCCACATAAGTGGTATATAAAGTCTGGGTAATCAATTAAACTTTACATTCAGAGTTAGAAATGAAAACATAGAATTCAAACAAATAAAAATGGTAATACTTTATAACAATTATCTAAATTTATTTGCAAGGAGCCGATCAATTGCAATATACTTTCAAAAACTTGAACACATTTTGCGTTGCCTTGAACAGCTCTAATTGGGAATTAGAAAATAAAAAAAAGTTGTCAATTGTAAATTTATTTAATTGTACATTAATTAAAATATGTATATAATTTACTCGATTAATTCTTTCAAAATATAATATAATATAAAGTATTAGCCCTTACACTGTGCCTCTAATTTGAAATTACAGAGCAAGTGTGTATAACGTTTTCTGATTGGTGTGATGTCACTTTCTTGTAGTTGTTTCATAAGTAACCTTAAAGTTATAGTCCCTGCATTGTTTTCGTTCTATTTTGACATTGTATTTTCATTCATATCTCTATAATCCTTTGTAAAACATTTATTTTAATTAATTAGAATTACTACGAATGGTTTTGTTAAAGCAAATTCAAGCAATTTATATCAAGTTGACATGTTCATGGTTTGGGAATTTACGAAAAAGCGATCGATTTAATGCTTGTGAAATAAGAGGAACTAAGGCAAATTTGAACGTATTAAATCATAAAAATTTTGATTATGTAACTTTTATATGCATTGTATTAGAACTGTTCAATAATTTAATTTTGTTTAGGCTTTCAGCAACATAAATATCAGACCTTCGCAAATTGATTTGATTAAAATATAGAACTCCTGTTTGTGACTTATTCATGGTACCAGATCGTATAAAATTGACTTACAAGGAAACTACGCGAATTGTACCGACTCTGTTTTGAAGAAAATTAGTCTATACATTATATCGCTAAAGACAACGGACTTGTGTAACATTTAACAGTCAAATGCAAAAAAACATTTAAATCGGAGGGCTTATTCCTCTACTAACAGGTAATCAAATTTGTGCCCAAAGCTTAACTACTGTTGAAGAACTATTGTTAGGAATAATATCTCGCGTACTCTTGAAAATAAAAGAATTAAGATTGGGGAGTAGATGTTAGTGACAAAAATAAATGTTAACATAACGAATAAATACAACATTTAATAAAAATTATCAAAAAGGTTTACATCAAAACTAAATTACTAGTGGCAATACAGTTGAAATAATATAAATAAAATAAAGATGAAGATTCTTCCTAAAAATGGCATGAATTTTAAAAATTAATTCGACACAAGTAAAAAGCCACGAAACTGTAATATGAACAATTCTAAAGGTTTTTCACCAAAAGATTTTTATAACCTAACTAAATAGACAAATATATAAAAGTTTGCATTTCAAACCAGCGTGATACAGCACAAGCAGACCAATGGTTTCGTCCTAGCAGGGCTCATCAGTTTTGGGTGGCTGTGCACGCTGGTTAAAATGCAAAACTTCCTTTTAAACAGTTTACGTAAATTCTAATCTATAATTATAAAATTTTAATAATAACTACGATGACAAGATAATTCTAAACTTAAAACTAACATATGATGCTTTTATAATAAATTTACTAGGCCTCAACAGCTTTAAAGTATCAGTAAAAAATTGTTGTTATGTCTGATTGCCAAATGAATTTAGATCTGAACGTCCAGCCCTTGCTGCGTTTTGTAAACCTTTAAGTAATAATAATGCATCTATGATGCATGATTGTAGTTATATATTACCTATATAACAAATTTAATTAATTCCCAAACAGAATGAACGCCGTTTGATAACGTTTAATGTCACGTAAGAAATAAAACTAATGGAATTGTTAGCATATACACAGAACAAACGACATTCAACGGCGTAGAGCGCCATACGACAGTGATTGTTCCTCAACTTTCTACTTTTGTGCTTAAATACGGCGTCAATTGTCATTTAAACATAACCTTCTATTCATATGTCTATAAAGTTGACAAATATGAAGATTATAAAATCAAAATTAAAAGATAGATTCGTAGGAAATATATTTTCACAAAGTAACATAATTTGCGTCTGTCTTCAAAATGTCTCGAATCCGCCATCATCGTCGTTTTCTGCTACTGTAGTTAATACGGCATTAATAATAAAAATAATTGCTAGATAAGAAATAAAACATTAAGCTGAATTCATCTACATGCATTTCTGTTTTATTATTTTGTATATTTATGGTTATGTTATAATCACAAGGTACAGGTCGTACTGGCCGCGCCGCCGTAAATTTTCGTGCATTTACAAATACTATCGGTGACAAACGCCGTTTGACGCCATTACCGGCGTTGGACCTTTAGAGTAGGATTCCTTTTAGATTCAGTAAGAAATCATGTTCCTAAAAAATAAATAGGTTACAATCAAAAATGACTTAGAGCTACCTCGTATTATATATCAAATTATTCATCGCACAGTTACATATTAAAAATTTGTCATATTAAAAAGAAGTCAATTGTTTTGTATTCCCACAGACGATGATGTCAGTACTGTCGCCTGTTAAACAGTAAAGTATCCTTTAAATACGTATCAAGGCGACTCGTGCAGTTAGTTAGCTAGTTATAACATGCGAAAACCATATGATCAGGATCTCAAATAACTAATGTATATGAATAGGCGAGAATCTTGTTTAAAAATTATTTGTACATCAATATAATTACAAAACGTTCAAAGATATCCGACGCTAACGCGAGCGTTGAAAGTGCTGCAATTTTAAGATTCTAAAAGGAAAAATATATACATATGTGTATTTTCGTGCAAACAAAAATTATATACAGGAGTGCTTGTGCTCAATTTTGGTTATTATTTCACCAACGAACAACCTAACGTGCATAGTTATACACTGCGCGTACAAAAAGTTAAATAGCAATTTAATAATTTTTAGGAATGACAGTAATAAGGCATTTATTTATGAGTAAAAATAGCATTTTCGTTAAAATAATCTAAAATCCAGTTAGTTAATTAAATACTATACCGGATGGTCAAGTTCTACTGCCCGTAGACATTTCATTTAAAGTGTATCCGTTTATAAATGTCCTCTAAAGGATTAAATATTGAAATTTTAACACTCGAGTAGGGTAAATATAGGTAATATGGGAAAAGTAGCTTTAA
>JAHWXV011047048.1:0-15397 GCA_024586415.1 Phrixothrix hirtus | reverse complement strand
AAGTTTCTGTAAATGAATAAATTATAACTGATTGTACAATTGTTTTAAATAAATAAAATAGCTTTTACGATTGCATTATTTAATATTCTTTTGTTTTGTCATATAGAAAAAACCCTTTCTATAAATGAATAAATGTATTAAGTCATTGCAGTTTTAACAGAATAATTATTTATATTTGGAGAAATGAGATAATGTAGGCACTAATAAAGTACATAGTATTTTGTGTTCACCTCTTTCTAAATAAGTATGTATTTATGGCATGATACATACGTGGTTTGTTCACTGCACAACGTGAATTTATATTTGTATTTAATCACGTAGCCCTACACATACATACATATATGCATGTATATTGTATTTCAAGTGAAGATTGTTTTTACACGATAAGAAATAATTTAAAAACACCTATATTATATATTCGTCGGTTCATAAATTTCCATTATTTTTTTGGTGGCGTTTAAAATTCATTACCGATCTTTATTTTTCATTACTTTTAATGACTTTCATGACCGCTCTTTGCGATTCATTACTTTTTCGTGTCAGTAGATACCCTGATTTTTAATTCCAGACATTTTCTAATAGCCAATAATAAAGGTGCTAATGGTAATGACTAATTAGCTTCTAAGTTCGAAAAATGCCTTGAAAATAGAAATTATTCACATTTTTATAGTATTTCTGTATTTCTTACTTCATTTAATTTAATTTCGTAGATCAGAACTAAAATTACTGGGTAAATTACTTCAACCTCAGAATCCCATTGGAAATTTCATTAAATAGAAAATTTTATAAGATGAAAGTTCATACAATGAAAATCCCATTGTATTTATACTTGCGATTGAAAAACCAGCCCTAATTTGAACTTGGCCTGCTTAGAGTACATCTACAGAATGGTTCTATAGTACGTTCTTTAAAGAGTAGCATCAAGGTGATACAAATTTTGCTGCTTGTCTTTGATTTTGTATATAGTAATTTAAATATTAAAATATGTATGCACGTCATTTATTGGTAAATTGAAGAAAATCCAAGAGTATACCAACTTAACTCTAATATTTACAAATTTGTAAATTTTTAGTCCTATTTTACATTTTCACATTTAATTGTACACTCAGGGAGAAAAAGTAATGAACCAGTTGGCAACAAAATTCATTTACATTTTAAAACGACAAGCCTCATAGGCGGAGTTTACTTTCCTCACATTGAACAAGCATTTATCTATAAAACCATTATTTATTTAGAGTAAAATAAAAATTGCTTAATGTAAGTTTCTACTGTAACTTCATTAATAAATAGTTTTTCAAATTCATGGTAGATTGATATATATCTTATGAAATACATATCGGTTTATAAGTTTTGTTTATACAATATTCCACAAATTATTTAGTATACAATAATGGAAAATTGAATTAATGATAATAAATTCAAACAGGTGCTTTTAAATGTTTCTACATAGTTCTCATCATTATGAAGTTTAAATTAATGCATTAGAACCTTGCCTGCCAGCTACACAGTAAAAAAGGTTTTGTTAATTAAATTATATTTATTTGTTTGGCATTTTATGGTTATTCCATCAAGCTATTTTTTTTAATTACAAATGTGTCTTCAAATAAGTATGTACTGGGATTTGTCACTATTACAAAATTAGTCTTGTCATTTAAATGTATTATAAAATAGGGTTAAATTTACTTTATCACCCTTTGGACTGAAGTAAAATTTTAATCCCTTAAGATTAAAAGTGTCACTTTAGTCATAGAAACAAGTAGCTAAACCTAGCATTTTAGTCTCGGAAGTGCAAAAAATTTTTATTTAATACATAAAAATAATTATTTAGATTAAAAAAGTATTAGTGAAATGAAAAAATAAACCACCAACCATGAGGTTTAATGTAGGGGTATACTATTTCAGTCATGATAGTTTACAATTTCTACATGAATAATTGCTGATAATTTTCTACCACTAAAAATTTACTGCTAAAGTTTTACATAAATTATAAAAGTATAGATCTACTACAAGTTAAAATGCATTCTTAACATTCTTGAATTAAAATCATAGAATGTTAAAGCTTGATATTCTTATTTTAAATTATAAATAAACTAAATTTAAGCAAGTTTAACGTTTCATGTTTCACCGAACTCCTTCTAAATAAGTTTTAAAAATTATTACTCATTAGTAGAATTCGTAAAAATTATTGTTGGAAGTTTTAATTAAATACTATAGATTATAAATTATTTTTCAATCAATTAATGTGACAGATTCCTAATTAAAATATTTTCTTCTATGTACAACATACTATGTAAGACACTAACATTTCTAACTTATATAATCAATCTCATAGCTGCAATGAAACAATTAAAAATTCGTTACAGCTGGTTGTCTTGGCATAATGGAAAAATAGTGACTGAATTTTAAATCGGTGTACTTTTCGTTTAAATGATTATGCTCACTGACAAAGTAGGAATTCAAGTGTATAAGTGACTATAGAAGTTGGTGTGGTTTATTACTTTTTCTCCCTCTGAATGTACAAGAAAATATTATATTATGAATAATTTTGTACAATTATATTATTTGAAAATGACATAAAAAAAGAGGACACAAATTTTTGTGAAAGTATTTTTGTAAATGCCAAGTTAGGTTCTTATATTTTAACACTTCAATTTATTGAAAACTTTACTTTTCTCTAGATTGGATGTTACATTGGGGTTTTTGGCAATGGTGGATTTTTTTAAATCATTAATGTACTTATGTTGATTACATAACTTTATTTATACTTGCAGCTTGTATGACTGAATATGAAAGGTTGAAATTGTAGTATTTAAAGGTAAAATAAGTTAAGTATTATAATTTTTATATTAATGTTTAAAAATATTTAGATGCTACAATCAGTTGAAGAATGGGGGCAATAGCATCTACCTTGAAAACAACAGATAATAATATATTGAATTTTGCTGAAGATAAATGCTTACCCACTTATAAAACCGTTTGGCGCAAAAATCTAACAAATGATAAATGCATTTTCACCTGCAGGCTTTGATTGAAAATGCTCTGAACTTTTGTGAAATAAATTTCATGTTTTGTCATGAGCCATAAATATAAATGCAAAAAGAATTGACTTAATTACCTTAATGTTTCATGTATTGCACAATTATCAATTAATAAACAATTTTTAATATGTTGAAACAATAAATTGACTTAATTTGTTAGATGATCTTTTACAAATGCAAGATGCATTAAACAATTGAAAATTGTTTATGAATTATTTTTGAAATGCTGGCAAAATTTCATAACAATTAAATTTTTTAAACAAATACAGTAATTATTAATATATTTCAGTTAGAAAATATATGTTTTATTTAATATATTTGAATAATTGGAATACTTAAAAGGTTTCTTTCTCATGTGAAGTATATGCATTTCAAACTGTCCAATTATTATAAATAGGATTAATGAAGTATTAAAATTCAACATTATACTTGTATTTAACTAAAAAATTGCTATTTTATATTAATAAAAAGTTTCAGTTTTCACTTTTAAATAGCATTGAAATAAATTTCATTAAGCAAATGGAATTGTTGCATGTATCAAGTTAAACAAATTTAATAAAATATTCAATTTGGATAGCATTTTTAATTGTAATATGATATTCAATAATAGGCTTAAATTAATATTGAAGGCTTATTCATGCTTAACCATGCTTGAATCAGTTTCAATATGAATTTCTAAACTTTAACATAGCATATACAACATTTACACAGCATATGGTTCACATTGTAGAAAAAATCAAATATACCTTGTTATTGATGATATTAGAGTTAATATAGAATGTAGTCCTACTAAATCTCAGGTTTTTTAAGAATCCCTATATGTCACAAAGTTGTTAAAAGAAACAGCATATGCATCCCTACAAAGAAAAGAGATGTAATAATTGCATATTGTTGATTTTCAAGCACATACAAACTATTACCATTTGTTTAAAAATGACTTAAATGATGACACATTACTGAATTTAACATTCTTTAGTGATGAAGTTTGTTTCCATCTAACAAGTTACATAAATTCACAAAATTATAGAACTTGGGAGTACAGAAAACCTGCATAATTTTGTTGAAACTTCATTACATCCAAATGAAATTGTGTTCTTGTGGCAATGTCAAGGCATACAATTGGATACATTCATATATCAGAAAATGCTTTCTTTTTTTAGTAACAATGAAAGTAAATCGCTACAGAAATTTGTTCATAATAATACAACATTCAAAAATAATCAGAAAGTTGTTTAAAATACTTTGCAAATTTGAAATATTTACGAATTCAATGGCAGTATCAAGACCGTAATGCTATTAGTCATAATGCCACGACCCAGTAGGCGAGAATGCATCTGTTAATTCTTTATAGGCATTTGCAATAGTTAAACTGTTCCACACCGATAGAAATGTTTTATCTCTGTTGTATCACACATAACTATTAATAAAAGATATAGAAGGAATACTGGATCGGTATGACATGGTATAATTATCATAAACACCTTTATGTATCATCACAATACCCAAAATATTCTAGGTTATACAAATCAGATCCACTGTGTAGTTTTGTAAAACTAGCTTTAACGTTAGTAATTGTGCAGGAACAGTTTATTAAGCCATTTAGTAATCCAATATCTAACAACTTGCTCAAAGTGGATATTTTTATGCTAGAATTTCTTAAAAATAATTTGCGTTTCAATTTAACAAAAATCAGAGGTGCCAAGGTACAATCATAAATAAACAAATACCGTTGCTTACAACAAATTTGTTAAATACTGCAAAATTGTTTTTAAAAGTCTAACTACTTATTTTAAGTAACTATTATTTATTTGTAGAATATATACAAATTAAATGGAACAATAATAGTTGTATTGTAAAAGCAAAGATATGTCCAGAACACCAAATTTATAATATAATATGGTATCATTAACAATAAATAAAATCCATGAAATCATAGAAAATATTCAGTGTTACGATTGTGCAGTGTTATCTGATAATTTATTTTAATTGATATGATAACGATAATGGTACATATAACAATTATTGCAATCCAGTAGGCTGTAAGCATGCGTTAGCATTATTAATGTGACTCCTGCTGATGTTACATGTTATTGGAAAAAGGCTCGCTTGGTTACCGTTGTATCTACAATCAAATTTATAACATGTAGGATTTTGAACATGTATTTATTTTTACAATGAGATATGAAACACCACTTATATGCTATTTGTGTTGTACAAAAAGAAACTTCACCAACATGTTTTCGAGATGTTTACCATTTAAGACTGGCTATCCAACTACCGGCATCGAACGCTATGGGCTGATGACGTCACTTGACCGCATGTCATATTCCTGGTCAAATGGCACCAAATTCAGAAATTCAAATTTTTGAGGCATACGAAAAGCAATAAATTGTTTAAAACCACAAATATAGCTAAGAACTGCTTTAACATGTTATATTTTGACAACAAAAAATAGGTGAAAGTTTCCAATTTATAAGGCCAATTTATCATGTTTTACAGTGAAAACCATACTATAATGTAAAGATTATTAATAAAAAAGTAAATAAAAATGAATTAATTTCAAACATAAATTAGAAATATGTATTTACAAATAATATATTATGTATAATGTAAACATTAAACATAACCTAGTTCAAATTGGGAATGAATTTTAGTTTCATATTTGCTTATTTCTATGAAGTGGCAAATTTTATAATTTTCAAAATTTCAACGACCTCGATGTTTCACTATTAAAAATACTCACTGTATTACTATCGCCATCAATTAAATAACTGGACAGATGAGTAATATTGCTACTTGAATGGATTTTTGAAGGTCAATATGCACCAATACGATAGCAATACTGCTTTAATCTAAGCAAATGTTACAATATTTTTGTCATATTTCAGTTAAATAATGTCACTCTCACAATGAACACTTCACATTTGGTATATAATAAGTATATACAATAATCAACAAAATGTTACTCAGATTCTATTAATTATTGCACAATTAAGCATAAATCATTTTGAGTTTAATGTCATACAACTAGACATCAGCTGCATGGAGGATTATGAAAAAAGGGCAAGATGGATCTTTCTGTAAAAGTTTTTTATGGATATATTGGGGTATATGTTTTGGAGCAAAGTAGAAGTAACTGTTATAAAAAATTAGCATATAACTCTTTATTCAGATTGCCTTCTAAGTATTATATACGAATATTTTTATGACTACAAATAAATATCACAATGGCTGTTTGCTGTTACCTGCCTCAGGTTCCTGAAAAAGATGTACAAATTAGGAAAACAAGGGCAAGCAAGGACAAGCAGCCAGCCTACAACAATTGCTTTATAAAATTACATTTTTTTAATGGTACATTTTGAAGAGTATGGGATATGACAAATGTAAAGCACGTTTCAATTGTAAAGTTTCCTAAATCTAAATTGGGCTCGATGTCAATGCGCCTTGCAAATTGAGAAATATAAATGTACCCTACTTTCTAAACTACTATCTCAGTCATATTTAGAAATAGCATTTATTTGAATGTAACTTTAAATTGTACTTCAAAATTTGTAAAGTTATATTTAAATTGAATTAACAAAGAACAAAGAACTTTATTTGAAAAAGCTCTTAAGCTAATATTATTTGAGAAATTACGACAAGTTCTGTACGGTAATAACTACAGAATAGAAAACAAAACATATATTTTTAAAATATACAGTATGTACAATTTTAAAATAAAATTCATTATAAACAAAACATCAAAGAAATTATTTGATACATTTTTCTAGAGACTGCATCAAGATAAAGAAGTAAAATAAATACTGGGAGTAGTAGCATAATTTAGCAATGTGTTGACACAAAATATAGATTTAAAAACAACAGTGACTTGGAATTTGCTGTTATATTTTATGTTCAACCATATTTTCTATCAAAATGTAAACAAACAAGGAAAAAGAGTTAATTCTAGAGAAATGACAATCTTGTCCTTTAACTCCTTAGCCGAATTGCTATTACATTACTTATAATCATAGTGATGTTGATTCTATTAGCATAAAAAATCTACAACCTTTGAATAATGCTTTTGGAAAAATAAGGAACTTTGGATAATTTTTTCATCATAATGAGCTTTTCCTATAATGTTTACTTTTCACAAATAACTGAAGTTTGAAGATATATTAGATACCTTCATAAATAGCACACGCATAGGTTCATTATAATTATTTGCAAAAATATTCCAAATCTCTTATGTTTGAAATATAGTAATTCATTCATTGGTTGAATTTAAATAAAATTATTCATTGAGAGTTGAGAAAGTGTTGAATATAATGAGTAAAAGTTTTTTGTATTAGATTGATACATATTGATAAAATAAGTGCAAGAAATATATACTTTGTAGTTAGCACATTTTAATACTCTTGTTTATTTTCATTTTGTTGCTTATGACGGCATCATCACAATTTTGGAAAATAAATCAATAATTGCTCATAATTGGCAATACTATAGCTTTGCAGTATTGTCCCAGCGGATGCCACTGAGTTAATATAAAATTACAAATTATTGAAAAAGATAAACAATTTTTTTTCTAAAAACTTGACTCTATTTCTTGAAGTCTCTAGCAAAAGGTAACACAAATAATGATTACAAAAGATGTATAATTTAGTTTAATAGTTAAAGAAACACTAAAATTATTGGATACACACATATTGTATAATAATTTACATATTTGTTACTGAAATTGAATTTGTTAGCAAATAAACACTTACTTTAAAATTTATTGCACTGCCATAAAAGTAAACTTCTTTAAAAAAATGAATAATGTAGGATTCTAGGTAGGTACCTATACATATTTATGAGCTAACATTCTTTGAGTATTTTAAATGTTGTAGTGTTGAATCTATTAATATTATTGTTTGTTCTAAAAATATAACCTTGATATTTTCATCTAATTTGAATTATATTCTTTAAAATAACAAAATAGTTGAAGTTAAGTTTAAATTTTTAAAACTGACTATAGAACTTTAAACTGAATAATTTCTATGGAAATAGAATGTTAATTTTGTAATATATTAACCAATACTATATTACCTGTTTTAAAGCCATGTTTATTTAAGAATTATAGCAAATATAAATAGTAAAACTGTTTACATTTCTTAATTAAAGGCTACTAAAGAATGCATATAAATGTTTTTAAAAATTAATTGTAATATGTGGAACTTTAAATATTACTTTAAAGCTGCATTTTATACTACTTTGTGTTTGAGAATGGCTCAACAGAATAGGGTTTCATTGTAATTTAGTAATGACATTTAAATTTAGATTATAAGTTTGTTATAAAGTCAAATGACTATATCTCCTCCACATGCCCCAACTGTAATTTTCAGTACAATGATAATTTAAAAATTTTGCACTGTAATTAGATTAAACAAGCAGTTGTCTGAGTTGCTATTTAAAGCAGCTTAATTTTTACTGTTATTAAGAAATTCATATTAATATATAGATAGGTAATTAATTAAAACAAAATAATGAACGATATAAAAAATATAAGCAAGGTTACCTTATTGAATAGCTTTTAGATTTTTTAATGTAATAAATATCCCATATAGAGCACTTTATCCAATGTATATGCATTTTGTTGTATTTATGAAATTACGTACATGGACAATAAATGTATTTATTACAGATATACATTTCATAGTATACCATGTATGTACATTTTGTGATATGCATTGTACCTACATACTGTACATAGATTTCCTAAACCAAATTATATTTATACATAAATATAAATAATATACAGTCTCAGAAACAGTTGATCGTACACACAACAAATACAAGTTTTGTTGATTTGCATATTAGCAAATAAACATTTTCTTGAAAAAGAGGTTTTATATTTAAAACACATTATTTAATAAGCACATATAATGTAAAAAATATATTAAAACTTAAATAGTTTACTTCTCAAAATAAAAATTAAAATCAGTTCCATATTTGTATTACACGAAATTGAGCACATACTTGTTTGTTTGCTTGTTTTTGTGGCTGAGGGTTCGGAATGTGGAATTTCCCTTGGCCTACTAGAATTTTGCCCAATTTAGAAGATTTCCATCGCCAGTAGAGCTTTTTAACATGTCAAACATCACATTGATATGGGACCTACGATTTTACTATCTTATCTGAGAAGAAGGCATACTTTTTAAATTTTTCTCTGCTGAAAACTTTACCAACCTCTATAGGCTTTGAACCTGTGACCCTTGGGTGTAGGGGCAAACAGAGCATATACTTTGAAAATAATTCTGCAAAAGGGGTGTACCAGAAATTTTATGTATTTGTCTTACTTGTAAATGGGGAATATTAATTATGTATTTCCAATAGTACTATTGATGCAATATAATCAGTTTTAACAGTGACAGCAATATGGAAAACAAACGCAAACAATCTGATGCATACATACATAAACATGTAGTGAAATTACATAGCCAAGGCAGATCACCATAGTAAATTGGTAAAATACTTGATAGAAGATGTTCTACAGTATAAAAAATTATAAGCATGTAAAAATATGAAGTATCCCTCAAAAATAAAACAAGTTGTGATAGAAAAAGAGTATTAGCATCTCATGATGAATGCTTCCTTCTAAGGACTACGAGAAATAATCCACAGAACAGTGTGCCTAAATTATACAACAAAGTAGTGATTAGAGTTAAAAAAGCTATTTGTATAGAAACTGTGCGGCAAGTTTTACGTAGATATAGGTACAACAGGAAAATAGTTCATAAAATACCCTACATTTCAGAAGTTAATCAGTTTCGGAAATGTAGTGAACTATTCTCTCATTGTACTCATATCTAAGTAGAACTTGCTGCACAGTTTCTGTACAAATTCCTTTTTTAATTCTAGTCATTATTTCGATTCGTAATTTAGACACACTGTTCATCATGCATATAATTTTTTGTAGTGTAGAATGTCTTCTGCTAAGTATTTTACCAATTTGTTGAAATGATTTGTGTTGGCTTTGCAATTTCACTACACGTTTGTTTCCATGTTGCTGTAACACTGTTATAACTGATTATATTGCATCAACTATACTATTAGAAATCTGTAATTTTTTTCCCATTTACGGGATAAGACAAGTAGATAACATTTTGGTACCTATATTCCTTTTGCAGTATTATTTTGTAAAGTGTACGCTCAATTTTGTGTCACAAGTATGAAATTGATCTTGATTTTTGTTACAAGAAAGTAAACTATTTAAGTTTTAATATATTTTTTACATTGTACATATGTATTAAATAATGCGCTTTAAATATAAAACGTTTGTTTCAAGAAAATGTTTATTTTTTAAACCGGCATTGGTACTCCTGGGTATGATATACCCGAGAGATGATCAAATTAATAGTATTTGTAATTCTTTTTAACTACTACTGCAATCTCCCGAGTAGCTGTTTAATACATATTAAACTATATTTTCATTAGGCTGCATGCTTGAACTGCGCTAGAAGGCATTCAAGTTCGCGTGGGTATATCATGCCCTGGTGTACCAGTTGTGTTCTTATATATGACATTGACTCAAATTGTAAGGGAATACCTCTAATAGTTCTTCTAGTAGTTTCTATAAACATTTATAGTAATATGGCATATAAATATGAAGCAGAGCAGCTACAGCTAGTGAAATTATGGGAAAAAGTTGAAGTGGATAATGTGATTGCAACTGAATTAGAAAATGAAAGTGATCATTTGAGTGAACAGGGAGAAAATTCAGATACAGAACAAATAATTAGTGATACAGAAGAGGAATATGAGAGAGAAAGCGGCCAACAAAAGAAAATAGAAGCAAAGGCGAGAAGTCAATGTATATGGGGTTCAGATGGAAAAACAAAATGGCCGAGGGTTCCAAAAATCTCTAAAATACAGAGTAGACAAGAAAACCTAATAATACATTTACCTAAATATACTAAAGGAGAACTGAAGTGCAGGAATTTATTTATAGATAATACTATGATTAAGTTAGTTGTTCAATACACTAATCAAAAGATTTCAGAAAGAGCTGTTAATTATGCAAATCAACATATGGTAGGAGAAACTTGTTTTGTAGAAATAAAAGCAATTCTAGGCCTTTTGTATCTTTGCAGGGCTTGTTAGATCTAATAGACAAAACCTTGAAGATCTTTGGTCAAGTAATGGAATGAGAATAGACATATTTAGACAGACTTTGCCTCTAAAGAGGTTTTATTTCCTATTTAATTGTTTACGATTCGATGATGCCAACAGTCATGATCTTAGACGTCGTTTAAATAAATTAACTCCTATTTGTGCTATATTTGACAAGTTTGTTGATCATTGCAAAAACACCTACATCGCTTCAGAAAATTTGACCCTGGACGAGAAATTAGAATCATTTAGGGTTCTTTGTAGCTTTAGGCAATATATGCCAACAAACCTACCAAATATGGTGTCAAGGTTTATACTTTAGTGTGTGCTTGAACATTTTATACTTTAAATTTAGAAGTATATCTAGGATTATAACCAGAAAGCCCATTTAGGTTTAGTAATAAGTCAGATGATGTATTGCAGTTAGTGGAGCCTGTAAAATAGTCTGGAAGAAATGTTACATTTGATAGGTGGTTTGGAAGTTATTCATTGGCAGTAAAACTATTGAAAGATTATAAATTGACTTCTGTATGCACACTAATGAAAAATACCTGTGAATTTGAGAAACGTTAAGGGAAGGAATGAAAAGACATCAACATTTATATTCCAATTTAAGGAAACTTTGGTATCTTATATACCTAAACATGGAAAAAATGTATTACTTCTTTCCACTCTACATCATGAAGGTAATATTGAAGTTGACTCATGTGATTTACACAAACCAGAGATTCTGTTTTTATAATTCCACAAAGGGAGGTGTAGATATTGTGGATGAGTTATCTGGCATGTAAAATATTTCAAAAAACAGTAGAAGGCAGCCCCCCTTACATTGTTTTTTGCCTTAATGAATATTGCAGCTATAAATGTGTTAATGCTATACAACAATAATAATCCTAATTCACAGTTAAACAGACGATCATTTTTGAAAAAATTAGGATTGGCATTACTAAAAGAGTATCAAGCAAACGTTTGACAAATCCTTATATTTGAAAAGTGTTCATAGAAAAATTTCCAATATTTAAGATGCTAATAAAAATATAATCTATCCTGAGGGAAGTCCATCTCTAAAACAACAGACATTTTCTCGTGATGAATGTAAGGCTGCTGATTAAATTGAAATTGAATATTTCTTTACAATATTTTTATTTATTTATATAGGTATGATTATTTTTTACCATAATTTAGTTCATTAAATGGAATTATTTTAATGTTTTAGTTTAAATTCTTAGCACAAGTGTATTTTGTTAATTTAAAAATATAATTTTTCTGAAATTTGTGGTTTCTTTAATAAATATATTTTTTCTTCTGTTCAGTTTTATTTTATACAGTACCATTTACACAAACATATTGCCATTAACGAATTTTCTAATTTTTTTTAGAAGAACTATCAAACAACAAAAGTGTGTCTCATTCCTAGGTGTACTAATGAATACTATAATTGTAGGTGTACCAATGCTGGGTTAATATGTAAATCAACGAAATTTGTATTTGTTGTATGTGTATGCTCAATTGTTTGTGCATATTGTTTGTGTATATACATATACTTTTCCAATTTATTGTAATATATAAATATAATTTATTACCTATTAATCATTATATTTTAAAGTTTGTACATATTAGCTTTGTTCCAACTGCGAATTCAGAATCGTTTCGAATTGAAATACTTACACACTAACATAAAATCTTGTCAATTAGTTTCAATTTGGCACCATTTTGTGTTATTGCGCAAACACATTGATTACGAACGGTTCCGAATTGTACGGTAGGAACAAAGCTATTATGAAATTTTGAAGTACCTATACCACCATTTTATAATAGTAACTCGTACTGTCAGTGATGCCACTTTAGAACATGCGCAGAAAATATTTTGGTTTATTTATTAAATTTCAGTACCTTAATAAATAGTTTATGTTTGAAATAGTGCACAATTTATATATATTTAAATACCTAAGTAATTGTTATTAGCACCAATATGTTGATAAGTTATTAACCTCAACATCACTTCTTTAAATTTGATAAGTATTTAAACAGTTTGAGTTCACATTCTAATATTAAATATTTTTCATAAGAAATGCTTAAACATAATTATATATTTCAATTACACGTTTCCCTTAGTTAATTAATATGAATGTAGCTGAATATATGAATTTATTTTAAAGGCTACCAAAAACCTAATTACCTACTAATACATTTTATGGAAGCCAAATTTCTTGAATTATTAATAAGTAAATTAGTTATATTACGAAAAACAGAGCAATTAATATTATGTAAGTTACTTTACGGAATTAGTGATGGCTTATTTAAAAATTACACTACAAAGTAAATAGAATTAAATATTATCAAGCGAATCTAAAGGTGTACAGGAAAAATGAAATCATTAAAAAGTGTTAATTAGCTATGTACATTTTAGTTTAAATAAATTATATTCAATTATATAATTTCTATAGTTATTTGTAGTGACCGGGTTACTTTGTGTTTCTGAAAAGGCCCTTAATATCATAGCAATGTATTATTACTTACAATGTAAGTACAGTGGACATTACTAACTGTACATACATAATATGTGCTTGTCCTATATGGGATGTATTATACAGTTAACTCTTTCTTTGTTGGTTGTGTATGTACCCAATAAATAATATCAAATCACTTAAATTTCTATAAAGTACAAAATTGTATTCAATTGCAAATGTTTAATCTTAATGTTGCAACTATTAATAGCTTTGTACTAATTATGGCTCTGGCTGAACTATTGTATGACTACATAAAATCTTACTTAGTATTAATTATTAATTTATAATAAAAGGTACAATAATTGCAGTTGCTATTAAACTTTAAAGGCATTTTTTTTCAGATATATATATATATATATATATTATATTTAACTTATTTATATTAAAATAAATTACTTGTCGTAAATTTCTCAGTATATTCTCACATTATGTCTTATGGTCACTGCTAAACCTGTAGAAGAAGCAATAGATTAAAATAAAGCTTTAATTGCAAAAACTGAGCAGGTACAGTTTTTGAAAGCATTTAAGGAGTGCTTGTTCCTCCACCTTGAGCATCATTATCCATATCATGAGGGCGTAAAATAGCACGAACTGTTTCGAAATTTTTTTTAAACCCCAATTTAGAATATAAACGTTTAGAAGCATCATTTTCAGGTCTTATAATAACAAATGGCAGATAACCTCGTTGTATCACTGTATCAGTGAGATATTTAGCAAGGTAAATTCCGTATCCCTTGCGTCGATACTCAGGACGTGTTTGCATAGAAAACATGGCCCCATAATAAGACTGCACCATCCAGGCTGCCAGTTCACCAGAAATAGAAAATATTCCATAAGATGGTAGATGTTCAAACAACTTTTCAAAAAGTTCCAGAGATTCCATATGATTTGCAGGATATAGATCGTGAATAATTTGTGCGTGTTCTGGTGATAACCGTAAAATTTCAGCATCTTCTGAGAATGCTCTGAAATGAAAATAAATATTAGAATTTTATGCAAAAATAATATTTAATAATAAACATTAATTCAGATATATTTGATTATTAATGCAATAACAATTTTGTTTATTTTAAGAAGTTTAAGAATGCAACAACTTATCTAATCATTTTGATAATACAGATTTTCAACTTTCAGTAATTGTTGAAGGTTATCTACTTATACAAGTTTTAAGGACATGGAATTGAATAAGATAAATGCTTCTCTCTATTTTATCCAACGAATAAACAATAGGTACTAAGGAAGCACCCCTAGCTATTAAATGTACGGAGCGTGCGCGTGTGCAATTTTTAAGCACTCATACATGCGGTAGACAGTTAAAATGTCAATTCGTGAAAAGGTGCGAAAACTGTGATCCTTTTGGTCATTGATAATAGAGGGCGTAAGCATTGACAATTTAGTTTAATATTGTAACGGACAAAAGTGGCATCTGTAATGCGCTTAAAGAAACAATAGGTATCTTTATGTTTTTCTTGTGGTGGAAGAGCGCTGCACACAAGAATTATATGACATTTCTAGAATTTAAAAGGCAGTGGTACATGTAAATAAGACGAATTTAAAAATTGGGTTATGTTTTTATACCAAAAATGGTTTTGACATTCAATCCTAGCTCCATCACTGCGACAATATCGCGAACTATTGGGTTCATAACTAAAATAACATAATCAAAAATATGCGATAATTGACGAAATGTAATAACAGATTGTTTAAAAACTATACTAT